>JAUOBX010389558.1:0-10695 GCA_032360705.1 Eupentacta quinquesemita
TTTAAGTGTATTAGATTTAAATTATTTTAAATCGACGCTTCGATTTATATTTTAAATCTTTCCATTTAAGAGAGTGATAAGAACAATTATTTCACATTCTAGACTAGTAAATAATTGCTAAACCAACTGATCTGTGAACAATGAACTTATTGATGTATAATTGCCTAATAAAGAGGGGAAGAATTTCTACCCCCAAACTGATCCAAAAATGATGAATAACAAAATTATCGAAACATTTTAGTGGTGGCGGCTATTTCAAAAATAGTCGCCATTTGCTTACAGGTCCAATTGAGATAGCCATATATCTGAAGATTAGCAGCAGAGGATATTCTAGAGATTTGTAAAACAGAGAAGAGCATTCTCACGCAAAACTGATTCAACTGACCCATATCGAGGAATATTATATTATTGATGGCAGTAATTCTGTGACAGGTTTACATGGCCTATATTCAGCTATTACACCACTGGAGGATATTTCATTCATATATGATACGAAAGTGGAGCATTCTTACCCTTGGACCCGATTTATACTACAATATTGAGAACTTCCATATCACGCAGGGGCAGTAATTTTCTTAAATTGTCGCCATTTTGTTACAAGGATAATTGGAGATGGCCTATATCTAAAAATCATAAAACTAGAGAATATTTTATTCATTTATAATATAACATTGGAACATTTTCACTCTTCAAATTGATTCAACTTACAACTTTCAAAAAGCGATGGCGGCAATTTCGAAAATGGCTGCTATTTTTCACATCAAAACCCATAATACTTTCACCTATCTGTTGTACTATACACAATAACACAAGAACTGCCAATATTAAACACAGACCTTATTCTGTAACTCAATGGACGATCTCGCTCAAGCAAACCCACTGGTGCAAAGCGATTCGATCCTGCAACATTGCTGATCAAATTTGGAAGACTGGACGTGCCTAGTGTTTGGAAAACAACGCTTCAACTCGACGACAGGCGCCAACATTTCTCTCTATCTGTTGCAGTATCTGTTGTATTTCCGAATTTGCAGTGTGGACATTTAGCTAACGTCAAACTCTAAAGTTACATGACCATGAATAAAACATGGCGTCACAGTCATGATCATTGGCAAATTCATGGGAATCCAATGGCAAACAAGGCATAACAGTTGAATTCCGGAATCACTATATTTGTTACTATGCCGCGTTTTCCCATGTGTAGCAAAGTGGACACATGGGAATAATTGCACTTACGTCTGCCGAATGTGGAAGCACTTACGTCTTACGAACTCTAATGATCTCGGGAGCAGGCATCACATGCCCGAACAGGCTTGGTGATACATCATCTGTCCATTTCCTCAATCTCAGGACAATATTATGCTTCAACAGACAGTGAATCATATGTTCCCATGTTAGCACATTGACGGATAATAAGAGAAGTTATAAACTCTATAAGTCTTCAGCACCATTCGACAGAAACATACGCTGTTTTTAAAACTATGCGAAGTTATATGTCACGTCGTAGCGGGAGTAGTTCTTGGAGCAGTCAATTTCCGCGTGAGCTGGGAAAGGCCAATTGAACAAATCCCACCCGTTAATATATGAGGTCACGCCTGTTGTCGTTAGTCTTTAGCCATTATAATTACTCAGTTCTGAAGCTTTATCCGAATTATTCATGAATGAAATCTGCTGAAATCCTTGGTTAATTCATATTCATGTACTAGACTTTGTCCACAATGCCCAATCTGCAGTAGACCTAATGCCTGCGAGTATATATTTCAACTGGTAAGCTGGTAATGCTGGTGCGCTAGACTATAACTCAGTTACGCCGATGCTTTCACCCATGCACGCTAACAAAAACTTGCAGTTCAAAATGTAATCGCTCCGAATGTGAGGACGTATGATACATTAAATTATGTGTATGGTATGTTATCAGCTCCCTTATATGATGAGATCATATTCTAAGTGAATTTCGAATAGGCCTACAACCTGACAACTGAAGTCAGATCTGATGTCAGACACATGTTGACATAACTAGGAGAGCATTTCTATAGTATCAGTATTCGATTCTTCCATTGTATATAATATGTTAATTGGCTCAGTATTTTATTTCACATCGTCCAGTCGTCTCCTGATAGTCAATTCCAGAAAAGGTGCTGCCCACAAGCAGTGTTGGAATCGAGACCCAAGTATCCGAGACCAGCAATCGGGTATTGAGTCCGAGACAGAGACCAGCAATTTCAGGACTTGAGTTTACCCAAAACGTAACACTCAAAGGCTGTTTGGTGCGCAACTTTAGGCTGTGAAGTTTTTCAAGGTAACATAGACTAACATGACAGTCAAACACTATTCCAAACGAAAAAATCCATGGATGTATATTATAGTTCATATGGCGGGGTTGCAAGAATCCAATGTTGCATTCACGCTTTGTAACGTTCAATTTGTGAGGAAAAGTGATCCTCGAGTAGTGTAGTCGGCAAACACTGAAACTCTGTGATAGGTCAAAGATATGTTCAAATTATGCTAAGGATATGACTTATTTGTTATTGGCGTACACAAGCCTGAATGAAAATTAGGTCAAAAGTATGCAAGGGAAACATTACTCATTTCGTTCAAAACTTACGTCAGAATGGAAATATAGATATCGCTCCCAAATTTCAGTTGACAACCGTGAAGAGCCTCAAGTCCCCTCATAGGTCAATATTGATTTGTAATACATGTTCTCCCATTTGTTCCCCTGTACTGGCGCACCAGACAGCGAAATTTGATCATGAGGCGGGAGTGTGTTTACATTTTTAGCAGGTACGTGCTATTTTTGCGACTACATACAACTATACTGCGAATATACTGCAAATACTGCGAAGATGAAATGTTATCTCGCTTTAGAAATACGCGAATAGCATATGTCGTGAAGAACAAGAACTCATTGGAACGGATTGGTGTCGGGTCGAAAGAGTAGTTTGGATCGCACCAACAATTTTGTTCGGGAGGTAGTACAATCAGGACTATGCCATCAATTCGATGACCCGACCAAGTGTCTTAGTTTTCTATCTCAGTTACACCTCAGTGATACTGATATATCAGGAACTTGAGCAAATTCATTGATTTTGTAAAAACTCAATGACTTCATCCGTTATCCCAATTAAAGTTGTGTGACAGACCTAAACATATCATTAGAGGGTAATGGCGTGTCTACGTCGATTTACTCCAAATAAACCGTTGATGATAACTACAGGTGCTATGATTCTTGTCAACCTTTCTTGCGTACAACTCCGTATGGCCGGTCAGTTTTCCGAGCAGAACGAGTGTGTAGTGAGGGCTGCCTACAGCATGTTATCTTACTAAAGGTTACTGACAGAGGAATTAATTGTGCTAATGCTAATTGTGGTATAAATACCTAAGTTGATTCACCTTGATATATCTTGATCCACCAGTGACAACGTCAGCGACTTCTGTCATCGGCGGTTGTCGGGTGTAGGGCAGGAAGTCAGTCTGTGGCACATATGAAGCCCACCTCATTGTTTCATGATGGGATCAATGCCTTTTTTGAATGACAACAATGTATCGGCTAGAATTACTTCCTCTGGTAGACTCATCCTTATGTTCAGTTCCGTATGCGCCTCATACAACATGAGGCAGTGTCCACTTGTGTTGACGGTAGTGATGTGATCCCGTATGACTCTACCCAATATGAACAACTCATTTGGAGGAATTTCATCCATTCTTTCCATTATCTTGAACAGTTCGATAAGATCCATCCGTGCATGTCTTTTTTCCAGTGTTATCAGACCTGATCACCTCAACCCCTGGAAGGGGATTTCGCGCTGGTCAATATAGAACTAGCGTTGTTCATACAACATATACGGATCCCACTGTCAGACTGTGAATTGAATCATGACCCTCGGTTTCAAGACAACCATGCAGTTGACTTCCATTGCCCAATCGGATGGTTTCACATATATCTTTTATAGGTAACAGCAGTGGATTGATTTTATATCGTTTCGTTTATTCATGTAATAACTTTTTATGCAGTTCATCTAAGTTAGGTTTGTTTGTTTTTTCGTATACTTCGTGAAAATTGGTGGGCCAGTGGGCTCTCCTTCTAATAAAAAGGGCAATCGCACGTGAATAAATTTGCGGTTCTGATCTCGGTGGACCCATGTGCTTCCCACTGCATGTCCCTTATATATATTTACTTCAGCCACTGCAGTTACTTCCTACATATCGATACGGTGTTCAGAGTGTCTTAAAATCCCTGTGTGTGGAGGAACAGTGTTCGAATTGGAATGCATCAGCCTTGTTCTCTGGAAGGGGATATCACATCAATGTAGAATATAAATATGGCAGAAGTTGTTGAGAATAAACAAATTAGTGAATATAGAACCATTCGATCATTTAAAAGCTGAGAACATTACATGACTTACAGGATCATTTGCTGTGATGACTAATGATAGCAAGCTTTAGAACAATGCGCACTGGAACACAAGAACTTCCCACATTCGCTGACGCTGATCCTGAGATAGTTTACGACCTCTATAACGATAGAGGTAGTAACCAGTCTTATCATGTTATTATCCACTCGGTATACTCGTTTCTGATAAGGGTAGTTTTTTTTACTTTCATCAATTTTGTTATATAAATACATGGTTCCGGGTTCAATCATGAGATATACCTTTGACTTCATGCCACATATGGGCCCATATATTGATAAAACTAATTATTTTCATAAACAAATCGACTGTAAGCGCCAGAGATTCCGTGGACCATTAATTTAACAACTACGGTACAAATGCAAATTGATCAGATGAAAATAACATTCGAAGATAAATATATGATATATTCTTACACAAACCAAATCAATATTTAAACAAGGCCAATTTCGACAATAAATATTTGAATGTTATCGCTACAGGTATTTCCATTTTCCAACTATCAAGTCCCAGAGGGTTAACCCGTTTACTATTTGTTCGACTAGAATACTACCCAAGAGAAATCCCTCTTGTATGGGTCTGTTTGTTTCCATTCAAAATATTTATTATTCGATTGAATTGAGTCGAAACAAATTTGTTGAATTGGTTTGTAAACTGAATTACTGGTAAAAGAAATTATACTTCTCGCCCCAGTTCCACTATCTTATGCAAAATCTTCCGGAGAGCAAGAGATAATAGCAATCCCGTATTAGTGACACATTGCATGTAGACTCTTCTACAGGATCCACATCTCCAACAAAGATGTAAAAAACAAGCAATTTGGGCCTAATGTTGACCTACTCACAACTGTGAAGGAGTGCTACCAACTATATGGCAATGCTACACTGTCGCAAGGGCTGGCCAAGACGACCCTACAATGTGTTGGATCTTACTATGATCTGATAACACTCATTGGAGGGTGCTGTATATAAATTCAGGAGATCTGCCCTGCTGACAGAGTGACGTAACTGGTGCCACGCCTGACCGTCGCCCACGTGACATGCTTGCGAGTGAGTACTAATCAAGCAGTGCGTGAACTATTTTTTGTGAGGAGAATCGCTGATCAGGTAAACGAATGATGAACATTACCAACAATTTTCTGAACAGACCTTCTCTAGAATCGAACCGAAACCTTCCAAGGAACAACTTCCTGATGCGTACACGTCGTAACGAAAGTTGTACAGTTTACAATGTAATTATCGATGAGCCTAGGCCCCCTGTGTTTGTTTACAAGGAGCAGGTCAGGTGACCTTTAAAATTATTATTGGCACTGAGAAGTTGACACACACATGTTTCGCATTGTAGAACACATACATCGGTTCAGCTTATCACAATCTGGAATCACGCCACTAGAATCTGTGTAGTGCGCAAGCATCGATCACCTATTGAGATCTAAATCGGACTATAGTCCCTTTGAGAAAGACTATGTAATTTGTGTGCTTCGTAGCGAAATAGTATTCCAGGTGTGAGTAACTGCGATAAAGGTATTTTTTTGTTTATATGTGAGTATTTTGAGTTCCAAGTAATGGCCGTGGAAGAATTCTTAGGCATTCTAGCTATTAGGTGCGCAGCTGACGAGCACCACTTCATACATGTATTGTATACCACAGTGAGTTCTTAAGAGGACATTAAGTTTCGACCAGATGGACAAGCACGGTGGTCACCCGGTGACATGGTGCCAAATGTGTAGTATTGTTTTGTGTCGTTTAGTACCGAACGAAATTAACAGATATTTTCGTCTCTTATATAACTAAATCAATCATCTATTTATTCAAAAATGCTCGGCGACGACCATCCTTCCAATGTCGGATTCAGCAACATGAGTTAACGCAAACATAATACACCACCCGTAAGAATATCCGAAAAGTGATAGTGTGCACGTAAAGTATGCACATGAATGCTTCCGTTTATTATCAATATTCGAAAATTGTGTTCTGAACCCACCACGCAGATTCCTCCTGTTTATGATTTTATCATCGACATGGGGAGTTCATTGATGATGATTTCTCCTTGGATGGGACGGGGCGGGGTGGGTTTCGATAGGCAGTTTCAACAATATTCATATCTCACTCCACCCCGTTCGTTTACCTGTGTAAAACTGAGATGGTTTCAAAATGAGATTATCAACAGTGATGTAGTAGATACGGATATAATTTCACAAAAGATGTGCGTGAAAAACTGAACCAGGGAGGAAATCCGTGTTTCATTCAAATCGACGAGCTTCTAAAAAAAATGGGACTTGGGTATAGCCAAAAATGGTAGCCTTTATACTGCTATTTTATTTGGGGTATTCATATTAGACGGGTATATGAAATAATTAAATGTTATCACTGTCACGGCTGTCAATACAATCCTTATCTGCTGGCTACAATGAAAGGAGTATTTTGGAACAGACAGACACATTGTCAATGATGTTAGTATGAAACGTTCACAGTTCGAAGTATGGAAACAATTTGAAAATGTACTTAGCCTTCTGGACGTGTCGCAGGGTAATTATTTTGGCCGCTGAGTGTATTAGTTGTTAGTGTGTATATTATGAGCAATAAATGAATGAATTCGAAGTGAAAATGGTAATTTGTAGGTGGTGTGCATCGGATATCGTTCAATATAGATTTTGTGGGTTTCAGGATGCATGGCGAAGGATACTTTTCACCACGCCGTGTAAAAACAATGAAAACGCATTGGCACATATACGCCACCTTTTGCAGAGATAGACATGATAGGTCCCGTTTGTTTAGGAAGGAGATGAACTATCCCAAGCCTGGTTGATCTGCATAGCTCACCATGACATCATTTATAACCAATACAGACCCTGTTCGAACCGACACGATTGGAATAGGATTACACTGGAGCATCCCAGTTTCGGGTGTCCTGACCCAGTTTTTGGTGAATATAGGCTATGATGCATGGAGTATAATATACATGTGCATGGTTCACTCGGCAACAGACATGTGAGTGAGTTTTATTAGCTCATGTTTCAACCGAAGGAACGTCACAAGTGTCGGACTGTTCGAAGGATCCATGTCAAGAAGATATCTTGTATATTCCATGCCACTCCTATATTCTAGATATACTGTTAATTTATTGTAATTATTATTCTCGATCGATTCGTACTCAATTACCAGGACTGACACGGATCCTTCGATTTCCTCAACTCATCGTACTTCAAATTATCCTTGAAGTTACCAATTGTGAGTAAGGGAAATGAACTGAAATGTGATCAAGTGGTAGTTAAAAAGTCTTCTGATATTCGTTTCATATGAATTTACGAATTTTTGAGAATCGTCCGGTATACATATCTTTGTGCTACCGAAAAAGTTAATATATTGATATCCTCGCAAACAGCTCAGTTGTGGGTAAGAGCGTGAAGGGAACATCTGAGGGCATGGGGGCAGCTATTTCCGCGACTATGAGGTCACTGCCTCTCCCGGATAAACTCAAGTATTAAACTTTTGAACCAGCGTGTAGCAAATGTAGAACGTATTTCGGTCTCCATATCTTCCCTTGGATTCGGATCTATCAAGTCACTTTTCGCTACATTCCCTGGTCACTGATTGTAGGCCTTCTAAAATGCTTGGCGCGCTTGGTGTACCACAACACCCAGTGTTTTACTCTGAACTCTGAATACGAGCAGTCGTGTGGAGAATTTGAACTCGCGTTAGCCGATTGATTAGGCGTTTAGTGTTCAGAAAATAATAACGACATTCGAAAGCGAAGAAGATTCAACATATTGAACGCCAGGGTCTACGCAAACACCTGCTTGAAAACACAAGCAACCAACTGCAGTCTTGAAAATGATTGAAACATGCTACACTGCAAATTCGAAAATGAGACAAATATGGTACGCGCTCAGATGTGGAAACTGGTTCTCGGATAAAGTATGATGGAGAATGAATAGTCAACTGACTGATCAAACACGAACACGAACCAAGATTACAACTGAACAATATGTACGATAATGTACTATAGTACGACAGATGGGTGACATTTTTGCAAGGATTGTATGGTTCGATGAAACAAGCATGATATTCTGCTCACAGCTATATTGTAACGATATTGTATAGTGCAACGATCCGATTTGTTCGATTTTTGGCTTACGAATGCCAGTCTCTTTTCATTGTGATATACCCAGCGACAATGATAAAGGATCTCAATCGCTATGTGTGTAACCTATTCGATGTGAAATCGCCCATTCCCAACTCGAGATATTCATCCAGCTTCTATTTTTCGGAGAGCTATCCGATTAATCGTCCGTTTTTTTTCGTTTTTCGATATGACGTCACATTAAAAGTCCTTTTGGCATTCCTATCATATCTCACTTCAAAGACTATTCAGACTACAATAGATACTTGATTCATAAAGCTAATCAAATAGTGCTGAAATAGTGCTAAAACGCCCCAGCTACTTATCTCCGACAGCATGATACGTCGGGAAAGTCAACAAGCACCATATACAACGAGGCGCAACTGAAAGGAAGAAACACCTCCGCCCGTTGGTTATTTTCATCAAGATCATAGACCAATTATTACTCTAACCTGAACGAACTTCCTAATCCCCAGGCTCCTTCCTCACTCAGGCTGCTAGGATTTGCAGCGTGTTGTTTCTCGTCACTCGTCAGTGAAATCATTGACAATCCCGTGTGCGTGGGGGTGTGGACAGGGCCTGCCCAAACAGCTGTCAACGATACAGACCGCAGTAAAATGTGTTACCTACCTAAAAAGGGTAATTTGACAATTGGTAGATGGGCTAGTTTCAATTCAAGCGATTTGCTTGCTCAGTAAGCAATATTTCATGAATTCCTGAATGTGGCTCCCACGTCACTAATAACCCTGCTCCATGATATCATTCTTCATTAGGTGTTGGCTCTCGAGAGATTGTTGAAGCGGCAGTTGAAACTATATAATGCTAATAACTTACCAGTACTCACTTGTGACCCTGAACGCTGTCCAGTAATCATATGTGACTAGCCTCTCAACACATTGACAAGGCAAAATTGTGGACTTTGCCAACAGTGAATACTACGTTCTTGTGAAATTAAATGGGCTCTTTCAGACGAGAAAATAATTTCATTTTTGAATGCTGCCCACGATAATCTCACGACACGGATTGAACAAGTAACTGTTTATGCTCCTGATGGAGAATCGTCGAGGACCGCTTCAGGTAACACAACGGCATCACGGCATAGTGACTACAAGGAATACACCCAAAACCTGCAAGATCCAAGTAGAGGTGTCATTTCTGGTGCATCATCCAGCACCCGGAGCCTATGATCAGAACTCTGTTTCCGTTAAGAGAGACCATGATGATGTGGCATGACGGAGAACCATACATCACTCTGTCGATGTATAGTTTTTGTTCATGGTATGGATAACTTAATTCACGCCACTGGTATGCACAAACGAGACATGCATAAATGAAACTGAGCCAAGACATGGAAGGAATGGAAAACCCATTTGCTGAATACATACATCAGATACCTCCTTGCACTGAATAACAAGAGACTAGGGACACAACAGTGGGTAAAACGGTGTGGCAGATGGAGTCTGTGAAATATAATTATGTAGGAGAGCAGCATGTAAACCAGGCAGGGCCAATCAGAGTTCTCATCAAACATGACAACCAGCCTGATGAAAGTATATGGGAAAAGTCAAGTAAATAGCAAAAACCCTACATCCTTACATAGCAAAATAATGCATGGAACACTTGGACAACCTATCAAGACCAAAAGTCAGCTTCCTTTAAAATGTGTACCATACCAGATCTGTGTGAAATTGGGTATGAATGCAACCACTAGAGTGAACTTCTGGGCTACTGATTGTTCACCCATGCACACCACTCGGAAGGGCGTGATTCAAGCGGGGAGACAGCTGCTCAGCCGTCCAGCTGTCTACTCTACATAGGCCACACTTATCGGACACACCAAGATAGCTACCTACCAGGTTGTAAATTGTTGGTCGCAATTAATGTTCCATCCCCAAGTGAATGAGGTTGCACCAAAGTAAAATTGGAATGCGTCGATATGCAAGTTAAACCTAGTAGGCTATTTAGTATAGTCTACTTGTCCTACACATGGCGCAGTTGTTCTTGTGAGTCTCATAATGAGGTAACAGTGCTCTCTTAAATGGAAAGATTTGAAAATAAATCTATTAGATTTAAATTTAAATCTATCAAAGATTGTCATTAGGGAACAGTCTACCTAGATTTAAAATAAATCTTTTGTTAGATTGAAAATTTTAAATCTAATTTA
>JAUOBX010389669.1:0-10695 GCA_032360705.1 Eupentacta quinquesemita
GTGACTGGGGTCTGTGTGTGCTCCCCTGGGATGGCTGGTAATGATATACTAATTTATTGTACTCTGTATGCCAGGTACATCTTGAATTTGGTGTTCAAATCCCTCAAAAGTTGGTTGCAAACATCCGTTGTGAGGATAGGTTATGGTGCAACTTCACAAAGTGTTCTCCTTCAGTTTTAAACTTTTTATCCGTTAAGTACAGAATTGTTTTTGAATGTCAGGTACAGGTTCGAATATTGCTTATTGATGCCTATTGTTTTAATATGCTTGATTGTGTTTCATCAGGCTTGTAGATTAATGCCTCCCAGGAAACACACGCTCTTGCCAGTGTTTGCGCTAAGGAGTCAGAAAGGAATCGAAATCCCCCACACAAACTCCTGGCGTAAGGAAAATTTCCTCCCATCCAATAGCAGCCCGGGCCCAAACATAAATTGCATTATGTTGATGGAAAATCCCTTTTTGATTCCAGAGATCTCACTCAAGAAAATTCCCAAGTAGGATAATCCTATTCCTATCCCCATTCCTTCAATCTCTCAATCAATTTTCTGCGAGCCTTCTATATAGTGCCTTCCTCTGCGCATGCTATAAGGTGCTTGTACACACTAGACAGAAAACAAAAACAGGGTTGCACGCAAAGAAAAGTAGGCAAGGCTTCATCTCACAAAACAGTCTCTGAGTTTGGTAATTATATGAGATGATCATGGGAACTGGCAGTCAATTAGATGAATTTTCCTGGAAATGAGGCGAACTGGGCCAGATGTTCCCCACCGGCCCTCACCAACTGCAACAGTTGTAGGATAGCATCTGGTTGAAACACTAAAAATGTGTGAATTGTAATATATTATCTTTGTCACACAGGTGATAACTGTGAGTTATCCTGCAACGATGGGTTCTTTGGATCTGACTGTGCTGAGACATGTGCCTGTCAGAACGGAGCATCCTGTGATCCTGTCACAGGACACTGCTCCTGCCTGGATGGGTTCATCGGGACCATTTGCCAGGATATCTGCTCTGGTAAGTTAGCCTGTAATGATAGGTCTCCGGATCTGACTGTGCTGAGACCTGGGCCTGTCAGAACAGGGCATCCTGTGATCCTATCACAGGACACTGTTCCTGCCTGAATGGATTCATCGGGACCATTTGCCAGGAGACTTGCCCAGGTAAGTTAGCCTGCAATGATAGGTCTTTGGATCTGCCTGTGCTGAGACCTGTGCCTGTCAGAAGGGGGCATTATGTGATCTTATCACTGGCCACTGCTCCTGCCTGGATGGATTCATTGAATCTGTATGTCAAGATACCTGCCATGGTGAATGGAAATTACACATCTAGTTCAGACTGACAATGAAAAATGTGTTAGATAGAATCCTGCGAATAGCTGTTCAACTTCACACTTGTGACCTTGGGTATGGCACTCCTTCTTTGTTGACCCCACCTCAAGCAGGTCGGTTTCCCATGGGCAGGGCAATATCTGTAGAGCACTTTGAGTGAGTCATCAACATGGGATGCACTCGATGAGCAATAAATATTGTTATCATTTGTTCCACTCCTCTAGGATCTGAGAAGGTGGTTAGATCCTGGGATTCACTGGTCGTCCCCGCATTGGGACATAAAATGAAGGTCCCGGGAGCATGTTGTGATTGGTTTCAGTACATCCCACCTTTTCTTCTGAGCACTAGTTGAGGAGAAAAGGCTGGTTATCGCTGGTGCTCATCCATGATCAAAACGGCCAGGGTTCCCAGCATCCGTGATCAAAACGGCCAGGGTTCCCAGATGAACCTCCAGTGGCTTCCTGAAACCGTAGCAATTGAATCAAATCAATTCAAGCAATAAAATGTATAGGATGATGATGATCAAGCATCATTATAATTTCTCCATGTGATCAAGTAACAATAATGTGTTTCATTCATTTTCCAGCTGGTCTTTATGGGCCAGAGTGTTCCCAGGAGTGTCTCTGCCAGTTTGACTCCACTTGCGACCATACCGATGGCAGCTGTAGGTGTCGCCCTGGCTATACAGGGACATACTGCGGGGAGTCGTGCCCTGATGGTTACTATGGTAACAATTGCACCGATGAGTGTAGCTGTCTGAATGGAGGCCGCTGTGATCATGTGACAGGTGTTTGTAGCTGCTCTGAAGGGTGGCTGGGCCGGGACTGCTCCCAACTGTGCAGTACAGGTCAGTATACCAACAAGGTCAACTGAGGTCGAAATTGTGAAAATCTTTGTAGGCATTATAAGTCCATGCTGTTTTGAGGGGTTTTAAGTACAGAATGATTTCTGAATATCTAAGGGCAGAATGAGCCCTAATTCGTTTCAGGAAATGAAGGGTAGTATAAGTAGTATTGAAAGTGTACAATTCAAGAGATTTCATTTTTGTGCGAACCTCACCTCTCGAACACGATATGACCGGCATGATATGTGTGTTCCCTGTTGGTGCGTCCTTGCCTCAGGTTAGTATCTGCAAAAAAGCATTACCTCAAGAAGGGTGAAAAAAAATAACCCCAAAGAGATTGTATCATTAGCAAATCAGACCAGTTCTGATGGCATAACGAAGGCATAGGTCATTTTCAAGACTTGTTACTAGCTTAGGAATCTCTAATGCAGCACCTGGATTGTGTTTGAGGGAGTATTTTCCTGTATTAGGTTTTACAGTCTCAAGTTTAAGTCACTGAGTCAAGCTTTGACTTGTTGGTTATATATTTTGTACTCAGAGAAGTTTTGAAATAGTCTCTGCGGAAAGTCTAACCGAGCACATTTTATACTGAATTGTCTCTTGTCTCCATTATCTCTTTGCCAAAGGTTTTTATGGACAGAACTGCCTGAATAGATGTGAGTGTTTGAATGGGGCAACCTGTGGTCATGTGACTGGAGAGTGTTCCTGTACTGATGGCTTCACTGGCGAATACTGCAGCAATGAATGTCCACCAGGGACCTTTGGCCCTGACTGTACTGGTATGTATAATAAATAGATGTGGATGTCTGTGTGTATGAGTATCTGTTCATGAGTGGGAGTGTTTGAACAGTGCTTCCTGTCATGTGACAGGGGAGTGTTCCTGTACTGATGGCTTTACTGGCGAGTACTGCAGCAATTAGTTTTCACCAGGGACCTTTGGCCATAACTGTACTGGTATGTATGTTAGATAGATGTGAGTGTCTGTGTATATGAGTGTGAGTGTATATATGGTGCTACCTGTAACCATGTGACAGGGGAGTGTTCCTGTACTGATGGCTTCACTGGCGAGTACTGCAGCAATGAATGCCCATCAAGGACCTTTGGCCACAGCTGTACTGGTATGTATGTTAGATAGATGTGAGTGTCTGTGTGTATATGAGTGTGAGTGTATATACGGTGCTACCTATCACCATGTGGCAGGGCAGTGTTCCTGTACTGATGGCTTCACTGGCGAGTACTGCAGCAATGAATGTCTACCAGGCACCTTTGGCTCTAACTGTACTGGTATGTATAATAAATAGATGTGAGTGTCTGTGTATATGAGTGTCTGTTCATGAGTGTGAGTGTTTGAACAGTGCTACCTGTGATCATGTGACAGGGGAGTGTTCCTGTACTGATGGCCTTACTGGTGAGTACTGCAGCAATGAATGTCCACCAGAGACCTTTGGCCATAACGGTACTGGTATGTATGTTAGATAGATGTGAGTGTCTGTGTATATGAGAGTCTGTTCATGAGTGTGAGTGTTTGAACAGGGCTTCCTGTCATGTGACAGGGGAGTGTTCCTGTACTGATGGCACCACTGGAGAGTACTGCAGCAATGAATGTCCACCAGGCACCTTTGGCCCTAACTGTACTGGTATGTATAATAGATAGATGTGAATGTCTGTTTATATGAATGTCTGTTCATGAGTGTGAATGTTTGAACAGTGCTTCCTGTCATGTGACAGGGGAGTGTTCCTGTACTGGATCGATGGCTTTACTGGCGAATACTGCAGCAATAAATGTCCACCAGGGACCTTTGGCCATAACTATACTGGTATGTACTCGAATTATGGGAAACCTGTCAGAAAACTGAGTATAAGTGACTGCCAATCTCTCTGGTATTGTTGGAGAGTGTCCCTATTCCCTGTAATCAGAGTAATATCTTTTGAGGGCATCGAATGTGTCATTGACACAGAAAATAGCTATAATACCATTGTATATCGAATACAGAGAGGCTTTGCCTTAATACCATAGTCTTAGATAGACATACAGATGGAACAATTATGTAACACAAGTAAATATAAAATATATTTGACTGCGCTGTGTAGCCTTACTGAATTATCAAGTACTGAGTTTGCACTCTGAATTGTAAATGGGGAGTGGTGCTCTGAATGTTGGGTAGGTATGAGAGCCACAGTAACAAAGACTTCTCGTAACCGTGCCCCTTCAAATTGTATTATCATAACTATTATCATTTGTACAGGTACGTGCTCCTGCATGAGCAGTTTGTCGTGTGATCCAACATCGGGACATTGTCTCTGCATGCCTGGGTTTACGGGGGAGAGCTGTAACACACCATGTCCCGAGGGTACCTATGGCCACAGGTGTAACAGGACCTGCACATGCCTCAACGGTGCACGGTGTAACCCCACCACTGGCCAGTGCCTGTGTGCAGAGGGGTGGATAGGCTCCCAGTGCACCCAGTCATGTGACCATGGTTACTATGGCAACGGATGTCAATCAATCTGCCTCTGTCAGAATGGAGCTGAGTGTGACCATGTGACAGGTCAGTATGAGCACCTAACCGGAGGTTCCTATTATTATTTAATTATTGCCTGATGCAAACACAACTCAGTAGATTAGAAATTTAGTAAATTGGGCCGACAGAATGACCTAAAAAATGATAATACTTTCAAATTACCATCAGTCATCAAGTACATTATTGTCATCATATGTAAGTGTTCAAATGACAAGCTACATCAAATAATGCTATAATACAACTATTTCCTCCATGTGATATCTCCTTTCAAATGCAGGTTAGGAGCCTACATTTCCTGTGCAGATGTTTATCGTCTCTAATCCAATGAATTGTGTAGTTGTATTTTCCTAACTGTTTATTCCTTAGTTGTTACTGTTGTTAGTATCTCTGTGTTTTTATTTTGTTTGTTTTGTGTTGAGGGCGCCTATGGAATGCAGTGTTTTCGCACTGAATCAGGACTACCCTCGAAAAAAATGAAAAAATAAAATCAGAAAATGTGACACGGAGGTCATGTGGAATAAGTTTGCTAATCGAATACACATGATGAATCTTCTTCATGTCAGAAAATTGTGGAAAAATCGGAAAATACTTTTGAATTGACCAGATTTTTAGACGTGATAGATCCTGCCCAATCTCTTTGAACTAGTTGTATTCAATAATGAGTAGCATTCATCATAATCAGGTAATATGAGGATATCTGATTCAGAATAATAAGTGAACGCTAATTAGTTTCTTCAAGTTCAGAGGAGAATTTTCTCCAGGCGATCCTCCTCTAACAGAACGTTAACATGGGGAATTAATGATCACGAAACATTGGTTTCTGACTATTGTGACTGTGTCCCAGTAGAGTATTCCATAGTGAATGCTGAATTTGAAGAGTGAAATAACCTAATCAATTCGCCAGTTCACGGTTGCATTCCACGCGTATGCTAATGATCTGTGCCGAAGGTCAAAAGGGGACGCGTGGATACCGGGCAACTCGTACAGTGTACAAAGTAATGGAGATATCGCCAGTGTGGAGGTAGGGCAATTTTCGAAACTCCCCTGGAGACAACTATAGCTCCTTTCACCACAAAACGTCACTAATATTTCTCCTTCACTTGAGAACGATAACATAGTCGAAGATTGGGTGGAATTATGTAATTCCCAACTAGTTATGGCCGTTCAAATATACCCCGTAACGATAAGTCTATGTGTGGAATTTCGTCGGTACCCCCACGTTTTATTAGGTTTAGCCGCTGTGAGCATGCGCATTAATAACCGTGAACAGGCTTATTATAACTGATCGACTTAATCCCCCAGGTGATTGTTCATGTACTGCTGGTCGGAGAGGACCCACATGTGGGGAGTTCTGTCCCGTTGGTTACTATGGTGACGAGTGTGCCTACCAATGCCAGTGCAATGACAGAGGGAGCTGTGATTCTGTGACTGGACGGTGTATCTGCTCTCCCGGTTATGATGGCAACTCCTGTGAGAACTCATGTCCGTCAGGTAAAAAAAGCTCTAGTAAATCATACTCCTAGTTTCAGTTCCAGAGTTTAAATTGAAGGTTGACGGGTTTGTCCACTTTGGTGTTAGCACAATTATCAAACCTTGAATAGTATTAACAGGAAAGAAGACAATTTTCATTCAGCAGAAATATTCAGTTATTTCAGAGTTTTGCCTGTGTAAAGTCGGAACAAACAGCATTTCTGTTATTAGTTGGAGGAAAATTAATTAATTAAATATTTCCAAATTGAGTCCACAAATTTACAATGTTTGTGTGAGTAGCTGAGCAAGTAACTTTAATAAAGCAATTGATTAAGCCCAGGTCACATTGGAATTTTACATAGTAATCAATTTTTGAATGAGTCACATTATAGTGATAATAGCACACAATGATGGTCCCAAAATTATTTCCATTGGACTATGACGCCAGGTGTTAACATTCTTCTGACAATGCATTGACAACTTTATCTTTCAGTGGTTGAAATGGTGGACTGTCATTGTTATCACAATTGTTTTTGTGTGACTGAAAAGTTAGTAATTGGTGAGTGTATGTAGTTCACAGATTCACATACCCCTTCTGTTTTCTCGTCATTTGATGTTCCGTCTGGTAGGGCTTATAATGGGCTGACACAACCTAAAATGGCTACCAGACTGTGTTGTTTTGAGGAGAGTTTTGAGGGGTACCATGGTCATCAGTAGAGGCACCAACAGCTATGACTTTCAGTGCTGATGGTTATTTTGTGCCATGCTCTGGTATTGCATTCATTGAATTGAATACTATAAAGCCAGAATTTCTTATGGTTTACTTGCTGGACATGGGTACCAATCCCATACAAAGCCAGCATGGGTGCATACCTGAATACAGCACTCTCTTCAACTGCAAACCCTTGCCAGGTCATGGACCAAGGCAATGCCTCTGTAGTGTCACCTCGATGTGATGGAGAGGGTCATTACAGGCAGACAGCATTAACAAACCACATAGCTTGAACAATCAGGATAAAGCACCTTGCTCAAGGGTACGTCACAGACTTTAACCAGTAACCTCCGAATATCAGCTCGATGCTCCAGCCGATTAGGCTACTATGCTCCACCAATAGCATATTCTATTTATTTCAGGTTACTATGGAAACCAGTGCATTCATGCCTGCCAATGTGCCAACAGTGGAAACTGTGACACTGTATCCGGGTCATGTGACTGTCAGTCAGGGTTTGCTGGCATTTATTGTGAGTCCACCTGCCCAGTAGGTAAGTCATATCTCTCTTATTATTTTTAAGAGGAAGAACAGTTGTGACATTTGCCTGTCTGTTCAGTAGGCCTATGGTCAACACCAATATATTTTGTTTTGAATCCTCGATTGATGATCCGACACAGAGCAATAACTATACATCTTGGACCTAAACTAGCATTTGTGACCAATCCCATCGAAATCAGGAATAAGTCGCTAGACTCAATTTTGAAATTCATGCGAATTAATACCCACATTGCCCATATATTACCACACTGTTATTATCATTACCTCTTGTTATCTTCACCCTCATGCCAGGTCGCTCTACAAGCTCGAACTGACCGTAACAATTTCGAACTACCGTAACATATTATGACTCTTGTAAACAAGACGTGATGACTGATACCTTGCAGCCAATCAACTCACCACTCACTTCCTCTCCGCAGAGAACCACGCTGCCCGCGGCGTATAATATGGCAGCGATGCTAACCCGTAGTGTTGTATACTCATTAGCTACACCGGCCAGCCAGCGTGCTATTACGGCATGTGTTATTTTGACGCTGAGTGTAGCATGAAGCGGCTGTGACAGGCTACAGGGAGTGTGAGTGAGACAAGGACATCAAGAGTTCAGCAGATTGTTATTATAGCAGATTATCGCAGTATAGAGCTGGTCACTCAGGTCTCAATTGACTCGTTGCGGGGCTTTTGATTCGGTGTTGTGTGTCAACCTCTCATGCTACATACACAGTCTTAGCACCATTTTGAAGACAATTCAATGCTCTCTGCCAATTTGCTGAAAACTCAGAAATGTTGACTCCTCCCTGATTTTGATGGGATGGCTCACATTCTAGTGGTGTAGGGAGTCCAGTTTGCAATGCGCCACAAAACTCAATAAGGTGAGCTACTGTGCAAACAAGGTGAGCTACTGTGCCATTGGCACTCTTGTTCTGTAGTAAATTCATGGTGAAATCTCCAATCAAATAAGAATATTTGTTCTCATTAACAACTTTACCCAGTGCGTTTGAAATCTCCTCGGGATATTGAAAAAAGGTTCCCAGTTGAGAAACTAAGAGCTATTTTTGTGTTTGATTCGCTCAGATTCCCCAGCTGATGAATGTAATGCTACATGTGAATGCAGTAATGGCGCTAGCTGCAACTCCACCACTACCCACTGTCAGTGTCCTCCAGGATGGATAGGCCCTGCATGTAATGTATCCTGCATGCACGGTTACTATGGCAACAGTTGCCTGGAGACCTGCCAGTGTGAGCATGGTGCTACCTGTAACCACACTGATGGGTCATGTGACTGTGCTCCTGGTTACGATGGCGACCACTGCGAGATTCAGTGCCCCGGTGAGTTTACAGTTGCAGTTTCTATCATGTTTTTGGCTAATTCTGTCAAGTTTGCCCAGTCTCCCAAATTTACCCTAAATGGCTTCCTGATTCCAGAGTATCATATAGGAGGCATCAGTTACAGAGCCTTTATAAGGCTCATTCACAGACTACCTGTCACTTATCACATGGTGGCTGCTGCAGTTATTGGGACAACATCAAAGACTCTGCCACCACACTTCTCTATTTGGACCTATCCTCCACCCTATTAATGTTAACTATGCAACCAATATAACATAACAAAATTGTATCCCTGAACTCACTGTTTCTAAGCTGACAGTGCCAGGGGGTAACCACAAGCCTGACTTTGGTTCCTAAAGACTATCTATGGCTACACACCGCACACACAGCCGTATTATTCTAATATTGCTGCCTGATGACTCACTGAGTGACTAGCCGAAAATAGCAGTGAAAATTGGGGGTGAAGTGACGTCTCATTTGAATTGAAAGCTTGAAAGTACGAATTAGCAACAAATATAGCCAACAATGAACATTCCGATAATAATCACGATAGTGTAGGATGTTGAGGGAAAATCTGTCAATTCCATTCAGCTAATACCGTCAAAACCACAACATTCCTGACGGCGGTGAAGTCCCCAATGTCCTGTGTGCCAGTGAATGATGACATGTTTTACGGGCATGGCGAGGAATATTCAGGAACTATCTTGCGATCTTGCGAAATTTTTCAACAGTATGTTCAGGGAGGCCCTTTTCTAATGATGATGAAAATGCTAATGGGTGCCAGTGCACATCCATTCGGAGCATGTGGGCTTCTCTGTAGTGTTGTAGGACAAGGTTCACCTGCTCGAATATCTCCTACAAGTCACTCATCGTAGGGTACCTTAAGGTCATGGAGAGAGCTACCTCTGTGTTGGCTATACCACAATGTAGTGAGACGTGAGTTATCATAATAATAATAATAATTCATTCAATTTATATAGCACATAATAATTACAAAGTAACTCCCTATGCACTTTACAAAGTAGAAGAAATTAGAGAGATCAAACTTGTGTGAAAAGATGAGTCTTGAGAGTTGAGATCTCTCCTAAAATTAAGAAAAGAAGATACGTTCCTAATATGAAGAGAATTCCAAAGAACGGAAGCTGAAACAAAAAAAGAATGGCAACCATAAGACTTTGTATTTGTACAACAGAATGACAGCAAATGATGTGAAGAAGAACGGAGGTTACGGCCAGGAACATGCTGGTGAACTAGATCAGTGATATATGAAGGAGACATGCTGGTTTGTTCGGGAATATCTTCATCCGAATCACTGTGACCAGTGTTGTTATCCACTTATCCTGTTGGAAGGCTCTGCCTCAAGGAAAGGTCTTAACATGTCCTTGCCCACTAATTGACACACATTCATATGAATATATTTCAATTGCTAGAAGATTCAGCTCCTTCGACATACCGAAATTGTAAGGTACAGTTTACCATCTATAACTCCACCCATCGAGCATAGGTAATAGAATGCAGTCCATGGAATTGAAATTGAACTACATGGCCTACCTCTTTCTCTACTCAATGGTCACCTGTTGTATTCAGAGAGAAAGCAGTAAAATCAGGCCGAATCAAACTTAAATGTTGATGGAACTTGGATATACTGTTCATTAACTGATCTCCCACACTTTTCAAATGTGATGAATAATTGCACAGTTTGAGCTTCTGAACCATTGTTTTTTCAGCTTATAAATTCATCAAATTTTCTTCCACAGATGATACATACGGTGATGGTTGTGGAGGTACCTGTGTATGCAGCAGCCATGCCCGATGTCACCATGTCAATGGTACCTGTGAGTGCTATCCTGGCTGGGCGGGGGAGACCTGCACTGAACCATGTACTCCAGGGACATATGGCAATGGATGTCATGCGACCTGTCAGTGTCAGAATG
>JAUOBX010389780.1:0-16942 GCA_032360705.1 Eupentacta quinquesemita
TCAAAGTTCAATATTGTTCATATGAACATTATGAGCGCTACAGTAGACGCCTTTAAGCGCTTGACAAGAATCAGAACTGCATGGTATAATCGACATCTGGACCAAATTTATTGCGGTTGGAAGTAATTTGAAGGAATAAATTGACAATGAATGAATTAGGTACTTTGAATCGTGATATGTTCCCCCCCCCAAAAAAAAGAAAAAAAGAAAAAAAGAATTGTATTTTTAATCGCAATAATGTTACAAATGTGTTTTACAATCGTATATAGTGGTTGTAAAGAGTTAAATTACCATTCAATTGATGAATTAGCATGAGAATCATGATCAGCGACACAGAAAACCACTAAAATGTTGTATTTCGAACGCCTGAACCGCTTTTACAGGTATTCATATTTCCTAATGGCGGCCATTTTGAATTTTCCATATTATGGCGGTACCAGTGATTTTTTTTCTTGGCGCTCAGCAGAAATCAAAAGAATATGGTATTGGCAACACCTGTGCAAAATTTGGTGCTTTTGGAAGAATCTGCGCCAAACACCTCATTTTATGCCCTACGCGCCCCGACTAGAAGGGGGACACCACCTCCCCTCATACCCCTCCCTCACGTTCACGCTGAAAATGGGGACGATCACGCAACTTTCCCCCCTCGCAGCAGAATCCTGGTTACGCCCCTGCACTACTACGCGGATGGAATCGAGCAGAGAGCGATTTCTGCGGACTGCGCAGCACCTGCGGACGGTTCAATATTTATCAATGCCAGCGCAGAGGGGTTGAACTTGGGGGTAGAAGACGGTTAAAATGTGGTCTTGATTATCCTTCGTGTGTTGGAAGACTCTGGCAAAACGTAATCACTACACAATTGACCGGATATGCCCAAAATATGTATATATATATAAATTGGTTTCGGCGGGAAACATGCCAATGTTTTTTACCTCTGTAGATAGCCTGCGCAGGTAGTGGATGGCGAAATCTGCAGATGGCCTGCGGATGCCCTGCGCTGCGCCTAGCTTGATATAATCATTATTGAAATTGTCTTAATGCTTCTCCGAATCCACAAGGATATCTAAACCTCTTGGCGTCAAAGTGCATAATGCTTGTACTCATTCTGCAGGCTCTCAGAGAGTGGGTATCGGAGCTGAATCGTTCGATATTAACGATATATCTTCCTTTGGAGACGAATTACTCTCTCTAATGACTTTCCTGTCACTGCTGCTGCCATCTCTGATATTATCCCATCAAAAATGTCGGGCATAGGTGTTTTCTCATTTCCCAGTCTCCAATGGAACATACATCGCTGCCCGTAGGACATGTATGTACTGTGACAACTGTGAAATGCTATTGGTTAAAAACATTCATTCCTCGTATGGCTGACAACATGTTTCTGTCTCGCTAAAAGATAGATGGCCAGATCCGTGTACTGTACCAAAATTGATGTACTTACAAAGTCCCTCCCTATGTAAAACTTGGTATATCCTTTATTCCCGGATTGTCCGTCAAATACTAAGCGGGTGGGGAAAGATTCAGCTTCTGATAACTTTCTTCCAATTGTCCTCATGAATTGTGTCCAGAAGTTGCTCTAATGGGTTGTTGAGACCAATTGACATTCCATCAGTGCTCTCTGAAGTCATGAAAACTTCAGTTAACAAACATGCCTTTTCCCCTCATGAGCCATGGTGAGAGTAGGGTCTTTGGCCTTGGTATTGCCACGACCTACGATGGTGTCTCAGCATGATGGACTTCATTACTTGTATGGGCCATCAGCTTTCCTACTGCTCGCCCTATTTAGGTTTGGGTGGATAGTGAACTTTCTGAATATTCCCGCGTCAATGCTGGTGTTCCTCAAGGTTTTCTCCTAAGATATCAGACGACTCCTATCACTATTCACTCCAATTTCCACGACTCTCGAAACAGAATGAATTCAGTCCCTCAGTTGCCAGAGTGTCGAATACTGAAATAAATTCTGGACTGGCGCCCTACTGATATGGCTACTTTTATGCGATGCAGGCGTAATTTTGATGCGCATGTTTTTTTTCCACATGGACTGTTTCCCCTGTTGTCCACGTTATGAGGATCATTAATGATTGTCTTGGAACTCCAATTCAGGTATACACCTATACTGATGCTCCTGAAAAGTAGTGATTATAGTTTCGTCCTAACAAGGCAACTTGCCCCAAGGCAGCTACGTTTGCTTTCCATATGGATGAAATATGGATGCCATATTCGGGGTAAATGTGTCCCTGATCGAATTGAGAGATATGTTATTCATCTCACTGACGTTGACCAACTCACTGTTTTACTTCAGCCTCTGGCTCACCGTAGGTCAGTATCATCATTCTCTTTTCTCCACTGATAATCATTCAACCATTCAACATTGCGGTCCATTGGGTCGATCGCTACACAGGTATTCAATTCATTCTCACGTGGACAACTTTTCAATTCGTCGAGCCGGACTCGAAGCAACATTGTGGTTCAGTTTACTTTAATTTCACGTGAGTATATGTATGAATAAATCATATATTCAGCGGGAACATGCATGGGGAACCAGCTCATAACAACATGGGGTCACTTTGCAGCTTATAGAAAAAAGAAGGAATGCGTATACAAGGGTGAATACATAATTTATTATTATCCTACTTCATTTCACGATACCTCCACTCAATATGTATAACCGCGATAAAATACGGTGCTGATACAATGATCCAGTCATTATGGTAATGTAGATTTTTGGTAATTATTTATTCACATGTGATATTTACATTATATATGAGTGCGGAGATTGCATGAAAAAATGAGATAATATCTGTCACAGCATGTCCCACTATCACTACTGTAACTGTACAGCGGGTCTGGTATCGCCATTGAACCAAGTCCTTGGGCACTAGGTTCACATCCACGACTCCCTTTCCACTTTAACACCCTTCACCGAATTATGTATTCGTTGAATTGTGCCGATTGTACCGATGCAATCCATAACTGTTGAATCAAAGATAATCGTAATACCCTTTAAAACTACTCACCATTGGTAATCGATTCTAATATGTTTTTCTGACTTCGTTCATAAAATATGTGTTAAAAATAATGTGCTGCCGAGTTGTTTAACGATTGCTTACATATTAAATGTGTGCACACAAAAACACAGTTTCGTTTGAATACAAAGATAGTTCCATGTGAGACTACGATTCTCCAAGTGTCAGGAGAAATAATCAATTTTCATTAAGATACAATAACAGACGGAATGATATTTAACACACTATAGTTTCATATCCCATTACTACATTTAGGTTTAGAATCCTGCTCGAACATCCAGAATGCATTTCACGATGCTACTTGATCGATAGTGAGAGCAAATTTAACAAGAATTAATTATAACCCTCGGTAGTTGAAATAACTATCCAAGTAACCACTTGGGGTTCTCTAGAACATTTGTATTGGTGCTATCAGTTATCAGTAAAACATAATTAGTAATAAGGAAGAAACAACACAGTAATTACATTTTCTAATAATCAACCCATGAAGTTGTTGATATTTGAATACATAAATGAATAATTTATAATAGCAATATTAATCATATTTTGTTATTATTCAACTGATATTTGAATAAAAGGCAAACAATATCCAATGTTTCACCAGAAATGTTCCCAGTGGTCAGTGAATATTGTCAAGAATATTTTCTCATGCACGGAAACGGACATTATTCGCTCTATCAGCCTAACAAATCGAATTTTCTCCCCAAAACATTGCCTACTCGGTATCTTAACTCCAGAGACGTTTTCAGAGAGAGTTTGACGTCAAATAAGTGGAAATGGAATTATACGAAGTATTATCGACATGGAGTGTGTTATAAAATAGTGTTCTCTTCGTCACATCAATGGCATCCTCATCAGCCCCGCATCCATGTCTTTGTGCAATACATACATGCACGGCACGATATACGTATACCATGCGTCCATCCCATGAACAATGTCATTGTGTTCACAATCTCGTTGATGATGCGTGATGCCGCAATCCACACGTCGCGTTTCCGCTTAATAACAACGTCTGTCCGTGATCTGAGGACGGCATTGCGCGTATAATCGCTTTATCCTATTGCTTCCGGACCATCCTATTGCTACCAAGGTGCAACCGATCGCAAACATGCCTGCATCCATCCGCCGATCCCCGTGATCAGCTTCCCTAGTGGTGATTGGCCTAAGTCGATCTTCGACGTCATGGACCGGAGACCAACGAACTCCGACTCTGCGTCTTGCCATTGCCGGTCTGTTTTATAGTGACCACAGAGTTCGGCTTCATGTAATGTGCGGAAAGAAGTCCGGAGTTGGTCAGTTTCATCGCACCAGTGACGTCAGAGACCTTAGGATGGAGAAACACACACATAGTTATTATCGATCAATTACAAGCGTGCGATGGTAAAGGCCAGGTGAAGGGTTATTTCATTGCTTCGAAACTCGAAACTCATAGATGAACAGAGATATTTCAATTCCCCTAAATCCAAAATATGAGGTTTCCAACTTGTGATATCTTCGTGTTATCTGTATTAATAGGTTAGATCCGATGTCGTCCCTTTGTCCGAA
Source organism: Eupentacta quinquesemita (assembly GCA_032360705.1). Taxonomy (NCBI): domain Eukaryota; kingdom Metazoa; phylum Echinodermata; class Holothuroidea; order Dendrochirotida; family Sclerodactylidae; genus Eupentacta; species Eupentacta quinquesemita. The sequence goes on from JAUOBX010389780.1 coordinate 4,572, forward strand.
TGAACGTCCCCATTGAGATCACACAATAATAAAAGATTTTCCACCCCTCTATTAGTGAAAAGTGCAAGTGATTTCTTTCATTCGAAGTCAATGATTACTTGCATCCATATCTTCCTAAAAATAATATGAACTGTTTTCCACATCAAGGTGGCATTTTTCGTGTGACAGAGATTTGAAAAAAAATCAAGCTTGCGATGACTTCACACTGAGCATGCATTTTCCTTCCCCATGTAACATTGAAGAACATTGCGCAGTACTAGATATATCCTCATCTTCATCGTCTCATTGACTGAAAGACATTTTGGGGCTGGATTTTCTTGATATACTGGTCAAAGGGAACCACCATCTGCAAAGTCATGTTCAGCACTTCAATTGGCCTTTTGAGGCCGGATTCCATATGTGCGGGATGCGGTTATAAATTTTTAAATAGTTGTTTCGTGAAGAAGGATAGTTCTTGGAACAGGAAAATGCTGTAGGATGGTACGCAATTACAATAAATATATATCAGCTCATAAACATTCCACATATCTCCCCTTCGGCATGCGGCATTGATGCCGCAATGGTACGCGTGTTAATTATGCTTACACGACGCTCGTTCCATCCTATACGAACGGATTTTTGCAACGTTGGGATCTGTTTTCATCTCTGTTACCATAATACAGCTTATTCGGGCACTTTACACGTATGCGTTCCATAGAGGCGACATTAGTGTGTTTTGCCGCATCCCGCATCCGTACAGATGGAATCCCACCATAAGAATGAATAAATATCACACTACGACTGGTATCGACACATATCCCCCTAATAAAAAAGTTTCTAATTTATGGTATATGTATGTTATGCCCAAATTACTTTGGGAGTAGCATCAAGCAACGTCAGTTCCAATGACATCGAGCGGTAGCTGATATTGATGCGCCCTCTTTGACGATACGTATAATAAACACTACTATCTAGAGTGCATATAAACCTTTGTCATGTCGATGACATGTTCAAAGCCCTTCGCAGATCATAAGAAGCAGGCCCGCTTCCCGACTTTCGCGAATAGTAAGTTGCAGCTATTTGGTGGGGACGGTACTCAGGTTCCTTAGAGGTGAGGCACATTGTTCAAGGACACATCAAACTTGCGATTAACAGTTCTTTGCTCCACAGACTTCGCCACGAATGGAGTGAATCACAATAATGAAAACATCGAAAATCTAGAAAACAAGCTGCGTGTGGTATCTTACAGCAAATGATCTCACAGGTGAGAGAGGAGATGTGCTGTGACCTATATTACTTACATCATATACCTCCGAGTTGTCAACTGATACATTCTGGTACTTGCACTCCTTGTAGTATCGCCTCTTCTTCAGGAAGTACAACACAACGACGTCACACATGACTGTCGCCTAATTGGATGAGATCAATAGTCATATTAGCACGACATTAAGATAGGATCATAGTGAATATGACGGCAGATCATTATTGATTTAATGCTACAGCGTATGTGAGACTTATTCCGCATCTTGACATTTGCAACTGTTTGAATGTTCCGCAAGTACAGCATGTACATGGAACAAATCACATAGGGGAGTAATCTATTATCATCATAAAGTTATTACGATAATAAGTTAAGCGCCTGCTTCCTTCAGTAGTTGATGGCAGTCACCATTGTACAGAAAGTAATGAAGAGAGAAATATCCTGTTGAATTCGTTCGGATGCTAGGCGTTTTCGCTCCATAACAATTCCACTACAGTCTCGCCTCATTTCAATACCGCCCAGCAATTTCGTCCCACTACGAGTTGGCCCACTCCTATTCCGGTAAAATAAATCAACTTAGTATTGCGTAGACTGAACCCAACTTAACATGCATGTCTCCAGTTCCCCCGGGCCCTATCCCTCAAGAAATATAACTCATACCATATACAGAAGAGCGAAGTAAAAAGAACGACACATAGACAATAATTGGAGCAGAGTCAAACGTAATCATTTCTGTCGAAGCTTGCTGTGATTCTATTTTATAAATAAACCAAACAAATACATCTTGTCCAGGTTACGACATGAATCACGCTTTCACTTTTATAAACTCGTTGCAAGGTACTTACTAGAGAGAGGAGTGCCACGCCAGATGCTATATTGAGCATCAGGGGAACGATATCAAACTTTCCCGCCTCTCCAAAGACCTCTATTTGAAAGAGAATCCCAAAGGCTTTCGTCAGATCTCGATATTCTACACCATCTCTTCTGTAGAACTTGGAGTATCTAAAGTAGAACGGAGGACGACATTTGTTAGAGGAACATTACCAAATTGGTATTTAGTGGTCGATAACTTTGTCTGGGAGGACACGGTCTCTCGAAAAAAACATTTGTGGACGCGGGTCTGTACTAATTGATAAGAGAGCCATGTGGATATAGTTCAATTATTGCGTACTGCATAGCCTATATGACGAATGTCCACCCTTGTAACCGGAATTATGATCTTCGTAAGAAATGAGGGGACATTAGGTATATAGCACAACTGAAGTTCTATATTTGTGAGGTTGAAATCACCCATTCCCGTTAGCTATCCACCTTCAACTGTGAGACTGGTTCCCCAAGCTTGCAACCAGCTATTGGTCAGTCAGTAGAGCCAGTCTTACCTAAAGTTGAAGCTGTCCTTAGAATCTGGTAGGAGGAAACTGTATTTCGGCTGGCACGCATCAGGATTGTGATCTAGGTTACACTGCCAATCAATGTTGATGATTACAACACCCCCCTGTACGGATAAAATTAAACAAGAACGCAATAATACGTAGTGATTATGTACCTTCGTGCTTAGAAGACAGTCGAAGTGGATATCTTCGCAAGCTCTGAACATTCACTATTTCATGGTACGAAAAATGAAAATACTGTATCTGGAAGACGTGTACGATGTGACCATCGTGGGGAAGCTATCATATTGCTTCGTTCGGAAATAATCGTAATAGTATCCAAGCAGTATTCGAATGCTTGATACCCCCATACTGTTCATGCCTAATCCTTCCCGGATCATCCACTCTACGTACCGACATAGCAAAATGTTTGTCTCGGTGAAATGGGAATAGTAGAGTCTCATTCATCTTATTGAGCAGGTCTAATATGGCTTCACAGCTGAAATGCTTTTACTTGCCATGGACGACATTTAGGGTAAACGAATCACCTTCTTATTGTTCATTATTGCTACATTATCCAGGTTTGTAGAATCAGTTGAGGTATGGCTATGATCTGGAAGCCTTTCAAAACCCCATGTTGAGAGAGAGAGTGATGAAAATAGAAATATTCGCATATTCTTTGCAGAGATGGAGGACTCGGGACCGGTCTCGTACTCGAGACCAGTCTCGAGACTGACTTAGAAGGACTCGGTCTCAGACTCGGACTCGAATGCTAGGGACTCGGTCTCGGACGCGGTCTCGGCCCAGAAGACTCGGGGACTCGGAGACTCGGTCCGAGTTCTTGTCCGATCGATTATTTCACTCATAACAACACGAAACAGTGTAGTGAACTTGCTAACACCACTAAGATAATAGCAATGAAGCATACAACACCTTGACACAGCCTATTTGAGTTTTCGAGTAGTTTAAGCCATGTGGGACCATACACACACATCAGCAAGATCGGATAGTGTACATTTGACTGGAATGCCGAGTTTTCATAAGGACTCGGGGACTCGGACTCGGGACTCGGGCACAAGGCTCAGTCTCGGACTCGGACTCGAAGCTGAGGACTCGGTCTCAGACTCCGACTCGAATGCTAGGGACTCGGTCTCGGGCTCGGACTGGCTGGACTCGACTCTATCACTGTTTTTTTGCTATACAGTGCTCTGTTTACTTCAGCTAGTGTGGTTGTGCTCGAAGTCCACGATTGCTTCTACAAATTGGCTACTCCTTTAGTAACATCATCATTTTTTCTTTCCAACCCTGACGAAGTCATGAAATCTATGCAGTTATGACAGTATGTGTAAGCGTATGCATGAACTATATGTGTTTGATGCCTGGCTTGTTTACCCGGTGACTCGACCCAACTGGGATAGATCAAGCTCATACGTAATGTTTGTGTTCCCCACGACGAGAGCATGGGCTCTATTATAGTGGAGTCAGGTCAGAGGCCATCTGAGGTCAACAAAGGTCCGCAGAGTCTAGCAATCTTGTTAATATGATGAGTCTAGGATGCTGGATCCAATCAGGGTGGTATTCGGTATGGAGCTTCGTTATGGAAGCACAATAACCCTATTAATTTGACTGTAGGCCGGGAATCTTGAAGCTTATACTTGGTATGTGTGTTCCCCATGGGGTGAGATCTGTCATCTGAGATCACCAGAGATCAGAAAATATTGCAAACACGTTAAGTCTAGCAGGCTCGGAACGATCGGGCAAGAATGTGTAGCTTTATTATGGGGAGACCAGTGACCCTATTATTTTTGCGTAGACCGGGGGTCGTTCTGGGGGAAAATTGAGGGATTGTAGAAAGATCTCATTGTAGAAAATGTTGGCTTGTCAACCCCACTCGAATAGAACTAGCTTAAACTTGTTATTTGTGTTCTCCATGATGAGTACATACTTCCCATCGTAAGATACGCTCGGTAAGCGCTTGATATAAGGTTTCGTGATCATCTGAAATATCAGCAAAGAATAAGACTGTATAAGGAAACAAGTGCAGTTTATATATAGCTAGGATCCACTTACCTTATACGCCAAATCTGAGAATTTCTTACCGGCCTCTTCCACTAGAGTACCGAGTGTAAATATCGGGCAATACTTCAAATGCTCGTGGGAGTTGTTGAATCGACAAGTTTGAGGTACCTCTTTACTCTCAAACTTTTCCGTATTTTTCCTATGGATGAGGACAGGTATGTTGTTTGAGTTGCTGCTCGTCTATAGCTTTCACGTGTATCTGTGACTGTACATTGACCTTATAGTCGCATATATATTCACATCATATGTGTATCTGGGTATTGCCCAGTATAATATGTGTTTGTGTTCGTTAATAAACAAGATATTTCAACAAGATATGAATGTGTTGAGCCTAAACATACTTCCCGAGAACGATATCTATCAGCGGAGTCCCAAATGTTTACCGTGAGGGGCAGAAACTTTGGGATGAACAAAATACATTCATAACGTTTAACGTTTTGGGGGGTATGAATCTTCTAGTGTAGTTATTGGCGGATGAAGTTTTCACATGAAGTAGACGGTATATTCGTTATCCTTGACAGCAGTTAGTATTTGAATTATTTTTTGGCGTAGAAGCTATCTGCATGGGAAAACAGCTGTTGCCACGAGCTACGTCGTACAACCGCTATCTTGATCGGAAAATTAAAGCATGTCTGACACTGAGCGGAATGCAATCAAGCGACCCACTAGGCCTTCAAAACCTTGCAAAATGTTGCTATCAGGTTCCCGGTTTCAACAGCATCTCACGATCCCCACAACAAATTTGTGACGCAGATGTCAGCCATGCCAGGGCTGTAGCCACCGCATCTAGCCCCAAGTTTTGAACGAGATGAAAACTATTCAAAATATCCTAATAACAACAATTATATTCTGCGCATATTGTTATGATAAACGGAAAAAGAATCAATATCAACAGAATCAACATCAATCAACAATACGACTATACCAAAGAAAGCATTGTGGTTACTGCTGCGAAATCGACTGCAAGCTTACCTAATACACCGCATGTGACATTTGTTCGCGAGCATCATAATGGCTCTTTCGCGACAATAAGTTATAGTATAGTGTAAAACATAGAATAGTGTATCGTTTGAATAAGCACTACAAAACTGATAACTTACTTTGAAAAGTTGAACTTTGGGAAAGTGATTGCATTCTTAATATAGACGGTGAAATTTTCAGCAGCTCCCAACACTGCGGTTCTACTTCTGTAGGAAAATCGAAATCGAATAATCTGAAGAATTCACACTAACTTTATAAAATTGTCGATGCATATATAGCAACTCCAGTAAGAACTCATAGTGATACTTCTGGTGAAATATATACGAGGCTGATTCTACTATATTTTGAACCGAGGACTTCCCGAATTCGAAGTCTCTATTAAGTGATCGTACATACATACATACATACATACATACATACATACATACATACATACACAAGTACATTTATATAGCGCCTTTTCATATAGATCAACTCGCATACAACACCGGAATTGGAGCAAAAAGAGAAACCCTGTGGCAAGCAAACTAACTAACAATGGAACAGATGTGTTTTCAACGATTCCCTGAAGTGTTCCTTAAGGATGGAGAAAGAGCATTCCACATCAGAGGAGCAACAGAGGTAAGAGTACGGTTGTGTTCGGATGTCAGGGTTATTTTATTATTGCCATAATCCAGTCTGGACAAAATCAAGGCACGAAATATCCGGTGGTATGGGTCGAAATCCAGAAATTTGCGGATGCGAGTTATGTTCCTGAGTTGGTAGCTAAGACCCGAGCAAAGAGTTGTGATGTGGGAACGCATCGACATTGAAGTGTCAAACATCACTCTTAGGTTTTGAATACTTTCGGAGGGCATTATCTCTCTGTCGCTCACCATTTGAGAAACAGGTGGCACAGTGCTCTTCAGATGATCAGAAACTGTAACGAAGGGCTCGGTCTTCTCGTCATTGAGAAAGAGCTGAGTTATGCAGTACTGGTCATTCAGATCGAAAAAAGCGTACAGTTTTATATCATCTGCATCTGATCGTGATACCATTCACTAGGCATTTCACGTAGCCAAATTTGGGTATATACGCCGTTTCCAGACAAGATGGGTTCCATCGTATACATTCAGTCTACAAAGTGTATGATGTGAGATTCTATAGAAGAAGTTCCTACAGTATAACACATACTACTACTACTACTACTACTACTACATACCGCTACTATATGACCTAATGTTAATAAGTTGTGAAAGTTTTCCCATTTTCACAAAACACACAGTAATAGAGTAATACAATTGACTTACAGGGGTTTTCGGTCTAACTCTGTCGGACACCAAGCTAATACCTCACATGTGCTTATGTTTTTGTCTTTGCCAGAAGGCACGCAGTTCCCAGTGAACTCCCCTGGTGATGAAAAATAATATATTATATCATATATCCATCTCATCTGTCCAAAATTATGAAGCTAAGGATAGTAATCAATTGTTCAAAATAATGACGGGGAGTTGTGGGATTCTGACTTTCTGAAACGACAGCGATAAAACCAATTTAAGCCAAAGGTCATGTCGTCAGGTTTATCACTCAGTATCATAGTTCGGGTGTAACGCTCAATATGGCTATCACCTGCGCCCAAAACCACTCTGCCAATTCATACACTATCGTGGATATTGCGGATTTCACAGTGGGTTAGCACTTTGCCTACCACTGTTGGAGAATTGTCAACATTTCAGTCTCGCTCGTTCGCTATATACTACCCGATGAATCATATAGGCTACAGAGGCTCTTGTTGGTGCCACGCACCGCTCAAAACTAAAGTAGTAGCCCGAGATTCGGGCCGAGTGGTTACGGCGCAGCGGGGCATGACATCCGCCATTGGAGGGTCAGCCATAGGAGCGCCCTTAGGCGAGATACCGATCATTGTAGTGCCTAAGCCTCACCTGGCTAATCCCGCCTGGTAGGTAAAGAGTTAAGCGTCAACCCTTCACGTGGAATGCAGTTATTCGATTCCTGTTTGGCTCGTACCGATACTGAAACCCCAGGAAATATACCCGAGTGCTCAGCCAAAGAGACTGGAGCTGGGCCATATCGATAGCTCGACGAATTGTGAATAATTGCCTGCTTGTTGAACCGTCATTGTCCACATTGAGGTACCGCCACTGCGGCGCCACATCATCAACGCCCGGTTCCGTGAACCTGTTGAAGGGCTCCAATTGACGATGGGTACAAGTGAAGCGCCCTATTGTACTATAACCGGGCATGTGCATCAGTTTCGGTCCTTCGCCCAGTGAGTATCCATCTTTGATGTTAAATTTAGAAATAGCTTCAAAACCTATGGAGTGTTATTCCATTGAGTTTCCGATGCCAGCAATAGTCGAAATTAGAGCCTCATTAGCCATCTTCAGACATTTGGTCCGGGAACTACATTATATCATTATGTCGGCCGCCATCTTAAATGTAAAGGTCAAGATGGATCCAAATCCCCAAATACTCCATATCACCCTTTTTCTGATGTCAGAAACGTAGGGATTGACACTCACTTCATCATTTTTGGTCTTCTGGTTCAGGAAATGCAATTTTACTGTTTTTTCAAGATGGCAGCGGCGGGCAGTCATTTTGAAAAACGGTCAATTTAGCAACTTTCCTGCCATTTTGGGCAGGTGTATAGGAGCCCATTCTCGTTAAAATCGTTCAAACTCCCCAAATCCACTGATAAATTTTGGTATCCTCAAAATGGTCCCGGGACCTCCAAAAATGGCTCTACTATAAGAAAGGGCAACTGCACCTGTTTGCAGCATATCATGAATAGTAACCAAAGTCCACCGAGCTGAACTTTCCTGGTTAATTTATTCGAATGAAAATATCGTTCGGAATGGAATGATATTAAATACAATGCAGTCTAATGAAAACGACAGGGATGAAAACAGTATTGATAACCTTGCAGTCTAGACAACTTGTAACCAACTTCTACACAAACAAATGCAACAATTCTGGTGGAAGGGAAAATGGAAGAAAATGTTACCATTCCCTTTGCCCTTTCTCCTTGATGGAAAACAATCAGCATTTTTCGTACAGTTGAACTCGAGATCCTGTAGAGAAACGGAGAATTGTGTAAGCAGTGATGTATGAGAGTTGTGACATCAGTTACTTTAAGTTTGTGGTGATCATATGAATACGGTAAGACGACACGGAATAGTCTTTGGCATCTTCCGGTCGTCAGACATTACTACATCAGGGAGTTATCATTTAGTTCAACTCCTAGGACTGCATGGAAGCCTGTATAGGGAGGGATGATGTGACTTCAGCCTACATCCGCCTCATTTGTACAAATTCAAGACAGGTGTAACCTGAAAACTGTGAGGGGAGGATGTGATGAATTTTATCAACCGATTGGTGAGTCATCCGCCTCATTTTTCCAACTTGAAATAGGTGCATATGACCCAAATACTGGTAGGCCATAGCAAAGTCTTTCAGAGCAGTAGAATATTATACAGAGTTATGCACACCCCCTCGACAACATTATCTCGACCACGGTAATTTTGACTTTAAAGGTTGACCTTAGAATTAGCCACATACTTTCTACTTTGAGAAAATACCATTAAATGTGGTGAGCAATAATGCAGCTTCCAAAAATATATATAGTCGAGGCGAGAAAGGATCAAACCGACACGAAAAAAACATCTGAAAGATTCTTCATCAAACCTTGAACTTTTGCCATTCTTCAGAAACACAAGAGGAGTACACAGAAAATATACCTTAGTCTAAGGTGATGTTAGTCTGGCAAGTTCAACCAAGTTAGCCAAGCGAGTTGAATAACTGTTCAGCTGTAAATCCGTTCCTGTGTGTGCTTGACTGACACAGCCCAAAGATAGACCCTAGGCTAACTTTGCTTGTAAAGCGATTCTTGAGACAGGGATGCGATGACTCTCGACTAACTTTTGATTACCTTGGTGTGATACAGGAGTTTGGCGGGAAAACCCGCAAACGTCAGATGTGATGAAATCGTAATTAAACTGTGATAGTGCTGCCGGATTGGAACCATCGCAACCCAATTACCGGTGTTAGTCTTGAAACTGTTTTCCTCGAGTCAAAAATAGCGATGCCCCTCATGACAGGAACAGGTATTGCTTTTCTGGATGAGGAGCTGATAAGTACATTGTGTTATTTCCCATCGAATAATTTGACGTCGTCATACAATGGTTTTACCGTTTTTCTACACGCCAGTACTCGCTATGCCAAATTCAAACAGGTTGTCGTCGGGTTTGGTGGTGTATGGGCTCACGCTAGCTCGTCATATCTCTAAACTGTGTCATTCGTTTTTTTATGTTGTGATTTATTCTTTGGCCTTCTTTTTCGATACATTAGCATTTTCATGTTCATTCAGATGTTGAGATTGTGACTTGGTTATAGCCTATTAGTTATGTTAATCTGTTGAGGATAGGCGCAATTTCAGGCTCGTCTGATCATGTCCATCTTTTAATGATATCGGACTGTGTTTGGTTGGTTGTTTATGGCGCTCCTATATGAAATAGTGTTAAAATATACGAGAAAGTACTATTCCAGCAATATACATGACACTGTATATCACTTAGCCATGGGTCAGTCGAGCAGATTAGTCAAGCAAACAGGACTAACATGTTAGTCCAAAATTTGTCGGAAGAGGCACCAGATAGACTACGCAAAACATAACTTAGTCCATCTCATGAAGGTTAGCCCAACTGGCCTGACTATAACTGGTCCGAACCATAAATTAGCCAAGCAAGCTGGACTAACGCGCATGACTAACATGACGTCTAGCTAGATGGACTAACATTAGTTTAGTCAAACGCGGCACCAGATAGTTTGCTTGTCGTGTGAAACACATTGTACCATCAGCATTTCTTGGGGTCAGTGTTTACAAGTCGTCTGCACATAGCCGTTGATCCACTTGCTCATGTGATGGCGCTAGATGAAAACCCACTGTTTAGCAATCTCAATAGAACAATATACATATACATTCTGACAGTAACATCCATTATTGCCAAAACTATTGTATCGACCAGCCTCATTGTATAATATTTGCAAATCCAATCCAACATAAGTTATTGTCTTACAATGTTCCCAACTCTCATCAATAGCGTTATTGTGTATAGGTTTATAACGATTTGATATTATCCCATGTTATAAACTATAATATAAAACATAATCTAGAATATCTGTAAACATATTGTTCTTACAATGATCTCTTTCAAAAGAACGAAAGGTATGATAATTGAACGAAATATTAGGCTGGATTATTGCTGATTTGACCGGGTTAGGACCGCGCAGCTTAACTAGGATAACCCAATCGGACATAAACAAAGATGATGGCTTCCAAGCCGGAGCTGTTAATATAGGTTAGATTGTGTTTCAAGTAGGGGAAATTTGCTTTGTGGAACCCATTTCATTTGTATATCCACATGTTTCCGTATATGTTTTAGCAATGTACTATGATAGAGCTGTTCCTACCTCTGGACAAATTCCCCTCGTCTGATTACCGGTGAGTACCATGTTGGTCATCACGAAAAAGCCATTGCTCTGCTGTAAAAGAAGCAATGATCATGGTGAGTTGAGTAAACCAAAGCATAGTGAAGTTTTACTACAAGCACCAGGGATACACAGAATATATACTAATATGGAATAATTATATATTACTTATTACCCAATACAGTAACTTTTCCGATAGATATATCGATAATATATGCCTACTATGCCTACTATGCGAATTAGGGTAACACTACTAATGTATAAAGGGTACGTCGAGTCCCTATATCGCGTCAGTACGTTGTAGATGCGATACTCACAGTTATGTTTATCTATATGTCACCAGTCTTGCCCGTTTCTTCTAATACAACACACAGCTCATATATAAGGAGGATCTACAGACGCGAAGAAAGCGATAGCAATAGAAAGAGTATTCCAGTTCCTGAACGGGCATATTTTCTGGAGTAGGAGGGCGCTATACAACGCGCTCGATCCGGCAACTGGACGGACTGAGTTCATTTCATCTAAGGACAACATGCCCCAAAGAACCACGTATTTCATTTACGACGGAGGAATCTACATATTCAAATGTTTGTGTATAATATTGCAAAAACCATGGAGAACTAGACATGTGCAGGCGGTAAACCGCCCACGTGTGTATCCCCGGAATAGTTATAATATTGACCTAAAATTGATCAGAACAAGAACGCAACTATGCGTAGTGATTCCCTGCCTCATTTATGGGACACAAAAAAGATTGCCAACACTTAATTTAGCACATTCGACCAATTATTTGCAGGTGTTAGGGTGAGCAGGAGAGAAGATAAAACAGTACAGAACAGTACAGTACAGTACATCTCCTTATTTTCTTTGAATTCCCCAAAATCTGGGCTAAAATCTTGGGTATTAACTAGAGAGTAGAGACGATGTTAAAGTGCAACTAATTATAATAATAACCAAGCTGCCTTGTGCAACACATTCAACTGTGATAATTAAATGCACTGAAAGAGGTGAGACATGGAGCTTTGGTTCTATTCTACTGTACTGATACTACATGGGATCATCATGCCAACTGGCAACTCACTTGCCACATGTATGAAATGTATAACACATTGGTGGTATAACACACAGGGACTGTAGATGGGCAATTCCATGGTAACTGACGTTACATTTGTGGCCCTCCCTGCCAACAAATTTCACTGTACACACTACCAGAT
>JAUOBX010389781.1:0-10695 GCA_032360705.1 Eupentacta quinquesemita
GAAATTAGCAGCACATAGTGAAATGAGTGATGCTAATTTCGACCACCCCCATGTCTAAATTGAGACATAATTTTGTCAGAATTCCTTCCAAACATGCTGCAGAGACATTTTTACCAAGACTCCGACAAATCAGACATCAGTTGTACTAATTTCATGCTTACAGTATGTGTCAAAGGACCATTCCTACGGATTTCAATAATGAAAACATTTTGTTCTAATTTTATTCAAAGATGTTGCTGGGTGGTCGGAATTAGCAACCTGTCGGAATTAGGCTCAATTAGCACCCCTTATCCTAGGTGCTGAGACGTCGGTAGTAGGCCTACTGCGTTGGTACCGGAAAATTCTGGTACCGCGCAACCCTAGTCAGGCTAGTGTCAGCAGGAAGGAGACACCACCTAGGCCTTTCATTAATATTAATCACTTGCCAAAGGGGGTCGAATACTGGTACTGTGGTAGGGGTTGAATACTGGTCATTCAACTCAAGGCCTAACTTAGCGTAACGTTAGGCCTGGGCCGATTGTTGGTTAGGTCTAGCTCAACCCGTCGTCGGGAGTTAGACATCATCTAACGAAACTGTCATACTGAAGTTGAGCCTAGCCTAACGTTGGGCCTAACGTTAGCCCTGTACTGTACTGTATGTACGCCTAGGCAAGGCCTAGGCCTAGGCTAGTCCTACATTATTTTTGAGAGCCGAATTTACCACACAGACACTCACCAAATTACTTGCGATAGTCCTGTGAACAATAATAATGGTACTAAACAACACATAAGGTTCATGACAAGTCATGATATCCGATATTCTCTTAAAGACGTGACAGCAGGAAAATATCACGCGAGTGCGACTTGCGAGTGCGATCAGCCGATCACATGAAAACTAGAGTGCCAATGGCACAGTAGCTCACTTGCTACTTCGCATCATGGATGGTTTAATATGAATTTATGATTCAGATCACTGTTTATATGATATCAGTCAGTAATTAGTTAGTTGGAGATTCAACAGCACATTCATCACTGGTGAGTATTATTTATATGATCTAGTGATTATGATCTGCGTCTTTCAATCATGAGGTCGTTAGTTCCAGACCCGGCTCGGACAGTAAAGTTGTCGTCCAGTTTTAGTTGCAGCCCAATAGCATACCCCTATCTGCTATCCCATAATCATGAACGTCGAACCTGTGCGTGCGATGCAAGGTTCTGGTGTTCCTGCTCGCCGTTAATTGAACGGGGTCTCTATTGGTATTGGCGAGCTCCCGTATGGGAGGATAATTCTATCCATACATACAGATGCGCATCAGTCAGTGTATATGTGAATGGGTCATTCCATAAATTAGGGGGTCAACCCATGACATGGACATTTTACAACTGAAATCAGTTTTCCACCACTGTCATTTCAATTGATTTTCTATTAGAAATATCTGGTATGGACATTCATTCTAATGAATGTTGAATGTACTGTACTATTTTAGGCCAAAATATTGACCAAAAATATCCGAATTAAGTTCCCAACAAGTGGATAGGGGGTTGCATATGTAAAGGCGACACCAAAATGAATTGTCATTTGTCACCCCAACACAGGTTTCCACTGATTTCTTTCTGTTATTCTAATTACTTAGTCAGTTCTAACAGCTAGCAATACTGATTACAATTTTGGCTAAATACCAATGTCTGATGGGATTGGTTTAGCCTGTATATGATGGGCATAACTGAGAATCCTGCTAAATTTTGACTGTTTTGACATTTTACAGGTGACTTGAGCAAAATCGGTGATCGGCCCGAAATGATAACGTCGAGTGAACGTTGTTTGCTAACTTCAAGCTCATCTAGCCAGAAAAGTAATCGGTCAAGGTATGGTAATTTTGAAAGTGCAACTGTCGGTAGACTTCTCAGCTTCATAGTAACTAGTCGGTGGCTGGGGCCTCTCGGAAGGTCACGGGGGGCTCCAGGGCTCCCTCAACGGTGGTGATTTAGTGTGTAAGTCAATAGGGAGATTATATGTGATTCGCTATGAGCAATTTTTTTGATACATTGATATCATCGGGAAGAAGAAACATTTATTATGGAGTAGTATTCTGGTATTAGTTATTTAGTTGAAACATAACAAATATGACTCCCAATGAAATAAAGATATGTCCCTCAATAACTTAAAGGCAGCCCCAGTTAGAAAATTCATAATTTTTGGCCTAGAAACTGACATTTTCCGTACGTTTACTATCAAAATAAAACCAATACAATGTTTTGGATCACATTGGTTGGGATTGTATTTGGTACATTTAAATATCAACAACAAAATAAAATCACATAAATAAAACCTGTGGCAAACATGGTATTGGTAATCCCTCATAAAGACATCAACAGGAGAACATTTCGCACTGCCCCCTAATTAATTAATGGAATTAGCCATATGCACTATCCTATATTATGTAGCAATGTGCTCCGATAATACTGATACACAGTGGCGTAGCCAGGGGGAGCGTGGGGCCGGTGGGTTCGCCCCCATTCAAGTGCCGCACCAGTCTCCCCCTCCCACTGGGAATTTGGGCGATTTTTGTTTATTTGCAGGCCACTCTATTCTTCTGCCTAATCACAGGGATGGTATGCCACTCAGAAGGCGTCTCCGAATCAACTGTAACCTTGAATTCTGTGAAGATTTGTCGCTTGGCGCGTACGATTGGTCCCCCCAGGCACTGACTATGCGCTTGTTCGTATTCGCACTTACTATCGAATAATTCGGCGATCAGTTTACCCTCTATATTGGTATGGTGAACAATACATTCATAACAACAAATCATGCCTTCAGTCGAACGTGTGAATTTTTCTAACATAAGGACAGACGCTGCTACAACTTTGACCGTTCCACGCTACGTCTAAATCCTTCCTCTGAAATATCATTGATTATCCACGCATGACCAAAGTGGGTCTAGGCCTACTCAGTGGGTTGAAGGGCGGGATTCGATTTTGCACAAAATTACGGAAGGTAACTCCGTGACATAGGATTGGGCAGTATAGTAGTCGGGATCTTGTATCCAAACTCTAAGGATATGAAAAGCAAGGAAAACTTGTCGGTATATTCCGCATATCTCAATCCCATTACTAACATAAAATGAAGCCACGTAGGCCTACATGTGTCTGCCGCAAACACATTCTCGAGCGTTTTGGGCATTTGCTCAGCTGGGCACGACTCAAGATCATAAGCCCCATAATTCGACAATTAATGCAACATTTTCGCGCGCATCGGTATCTCCGGAGGTTCACCTCTAATATCTCACTGCAGAGACAACAGTCACTTAGTTCATAACGCAGTATTCAGTTTTCATCGGAAACATTATTACCCGCTCTGATTTTGTGTGTGGCTGAGTGCCTATACATGTGGAGGAATCCATTCCCGTGACAGAAATTTCATGACAAACATCAGCTTGAGGGAAATTTCTACCCTATCAGGACATTCCGATTGCGCATTATTGCCGTAGTCTTTATGAGCGTTCAGTATTATCGACGAACCTTTCTCCGATCTGCACACTTCCGACATCATATAGAAGTCAGATCACTGTGACCCCAGCTGAGCGCAAGACTAAACTTAATTTAGGATCCGAATGGTATTACACTGATATAGCCTACCTGAGTTATCACACATGTCATTAGTCAGTAGAAACTAGTAAGGGCCTACGCAGATTGACCCAACTGCTCGAAAGAAACATGTGTTTCACAGGGTAGCCTATACTTAGGCCTATAATGAAAACTGTGAAAGACCATAGTAGGCTAATGACGGAGCTGATATTTTGAATTTTTTCTACAATTCGTAAAACAAATGGCATAGATCATTGCCAATATATTTTTGTTTCTAGATTTTCGATTAGTTACCGAGCCCACACATCGGAGTATATTAGTTGGAACCGTTGTCATTTTGTAATTCTCATGACGAAAGTAATGACAATTTGAAAATAAATTCAATTACAGACTTGGCTAGAAATTGCACGCAGTGGTCTTTTAGTTTCTCAATTTTCAGTTACAGAAGGAAAAGGAAGGTTGTTAGGCCAATGATTTCTAGGCCACGCAAAGGTAATTTCCCGCTATTCGAGATGCATTTTGTTACAAATTTTGTGTTCGCTCCGCGCCAGCGGTAGTACTGCTCCGCTCTAGATGGTAGGACGTCGCCTCTCAGAAAAATAATAACATAGGACATTAGGACTGGCCATGATATAGCCGGACTAGCCAATAGAAATTGCACACATGCCAGAAAACATTCTCTGTTCTCATGCCTCCCGCATAATTACAACAGCAGAAAGTTTGAGCCCATTTGTGAAGCTGAAACTTGTACAATGAATGGGTCACATTTGAGGAGAAATATCGGAACAATTGCCCACATTTTCTGTTTGGAGCTCTATTGCTGTCGAAAGTCTCCATTATTGCTCTGAAGGGTTTACAGAAATTTAGACAACTTTTAAATCAACTTTGAGGCCCGCAAATGCCATTTCCTGGCATCTGAGAGAGTGTAGTTAGTCAATTTTTTCTTGTGCGCTATAGTAACACGTTCCCCCCTGAAAATAATCCAGTCCCCCCCCCCACTCGCCTCACTCGAAAATCATAGCTACGCTACTGCTGCAGTATGGCAAAGTTTCGTGACAAACTGTGTAGGAGCCTAGGAGGGGAGCATCTCGTGTATTTTCACAAAGTGGCTGAAATTGGCTGAAAAAGTGGCCCAGTATGACTTTTGCCCTCAAATTCGTACCATCTTTCACATATTCAACTGGTCATGATTCATGATCACCTGATCTGTTCTGTTTGATAGGAGACTAGGAGTACAAGCTGCTGGACCCCTCGAGCCAAATAACTAAACTTGACCAAGCCCGGAATATCTCATTTGTAACATCGGTCGATGGTAAAACTGTTAAACTAGTGAGTCGTAGCCTAATGAATAACTTTCATGATCGTTGCAAAAACGAGTCTAGCAATCATAAGGACGTGGCACCGACAACCAGATAGCGTTTAATGTAGGCCCTACTCAATTCCAACCATCCAGGACTCCGTTCAACTCGCCAGCAGCAGCCCTATCGCTACATGAGGGTACCGTATCTGATACTGACTGAGTCCAGAAGAATTTGGATTTTAGTTTGCGCACACGCTGCCCACTCTCCCGAGGCACCACACAGCATACCTCGTTTAGTTGCTGAATAGGCGTTGACGAGTATTTGCATGGAGAGGTTGCATAGAGAAGATGAGAAGTAGAAGTAGAAGGCACTCATCGTCCAGTGTTCCGGGTAATCCGAGGTTCAGTGAAGTTTCTGTATCCCTCAACCATGAGCGTTAGTTTGCACGAAACTGGCCCCTGGACTGTTCGACTTGGCGACGATATTTCAATAGGAATCCTATCGAGTTCCCGCCAAGGAGGATCAATAAAAGCAAACAAACAAATGAAATTCATTCTGTGGGAGAAGGAGCATTTTTCCAATGTGGCCCTGAAATGGTCTCGAAAAACATAGCGGTCGTTTCGAGGTCACCAGAGGTCAAATTTGCATAATTCATGCGATTTTAGGATGGAAGCCGGGGCGGGGTGTTGGTTAGCCATTCTGACTCTGGTAACAACTAACGATTTACAAAGCTTCAAATGGAATGAAAGAAATGTTGCGTCTCATTTCTTCCTCCGTCTGTTTTTAATTCTAGTTGAAATTTGTTGGATTCGAACGAAATGAGGCCAAACATTAGGTCATTTCAAGTTCATCGGAGGGGAAAATCAGTATCGTAGTAGACTATATGCGATTTCCCCAGACGAGGACAATTTACGTACTAGACACATACCGGTAGCTGACCCTGTCTCATTATAAGTTATATAGCGCACGCAACAGCGAAATATGCAGCGGCGCTTTACAAATAGCCTAAGTCTTCAAGTTCCTCATGATCATGGATGGTACTATAGTTAAACGAACACTTCAAATCATCGGGAAGGTTGTTCCTCTCACGAGGACCCACTACCGAGAACGCCCCGTCACCGTGACCGCTGCCGCCGCCGCCACGGCCGGAAACTTCAGGCGAATAGCACAATAACTCTCTTAACGCTTCGTCAGTTTCATTCGAAACTTCGTACACATGTCCGTTATGAGAGTTATTTCAAGGTCATCTGAGGTCAACTAGATATGGAATCTGCAATTGTTCTAATCATCGAAAGGAAATATTCGTAATTATTCCGAGGATATACACGTGGGCGGTTTATCGCCGTCATATGTCTAGTCAATGGTGTAAAGATGTAATTTCCTATTTGACTGAATAGTCAGAAAAAAGAAAGTTTCTGATTATCTTTTACTACACCACACAGAAGTTCAGCCTAAACTCTGTGAAATGGGGGCAGTGTTGCTAAATATAAATGTAGTATCCTCTCTTGTGTTGTTTTCATTTGGCAAACAAATCCATGTGAGCTAATAACGCTGTTCATGGTTGCATAAATCGTGATATGCTAATGATCTATGTCGCAGGTAAATTGGGAGCGCGCGAAGACTGGGCTGCACTAACAGTGTACGGAACAATGGAGATATCGTTCATTTGAAGGTAGGGCCGACTTTTGGAACTCCGCGGGGGAAATTATGAATCATTTCAACTCTAAGCATGACTGAGATTCCCCCTACACCTGGCGAGAATAACATAGTCGAAGATAGAGTGAAATTACATAGGTTCCAACGAGTTATGGCAGTTAAAAAATACCCCGTCACGATAAGTCCATGTGTAAAATTTCGTTTATTCCCGAACGTTCTGTCAGGTTTTGCCGCTGTGAGCATGCGCATCGATAATCGTGAACTGGCTTATTCAGCAGGAGCCTCCTCATCCCTTGCTTTCATTTTTCAGTTACATGTTTTTTCAATTACAGACTTGTAGGGAGAGTTATACCAATACCTGTCGCTACCAAATCACCCGATCTAGAGTCAGTTCTTGTAAGTCCCTCTTCTTTACAGTTCTTCTCCGGAATAGTCTCCCCTCTGCTGTAGTGACAGCACAATCCTTGAATGAATTTCAAATTCTAGCTCTTCCTACATGCCCTATATTTTCAGCTAATTCTACTCTTAGCTGAATCTTTCTCTCGTCCGAAATAAATGTGTCTTTCTCCAGACATCGATTGATCGAAGCCTATTGAACTCATGAAATCTATATCGCTACTCACTGATCCTATATAGTGTACCTTACACCCCCCCCCCACTCATGTTGCTACTTCTGGCAAATATCACCGCGATCTGGCAACCCTGACGCCCTCCAAATGTTTGCCAGACTTCGGTCTTCAGCGTCACCTGTACGACCAAGGGGCCACTGGACAGCTCGACTGCGCCGGCCGGCCGTTGGCAACGATTGCTGGTGATAACGGCCAACATGGTGGAAGTTCTCGACCTTTGCAAGCTCCGAATGAGACCAGTCCAACGATTCTTCTCGGACCGCTCCCATCCGTCCGCCGGCCTTGATGCACGCATACATCTTCGAGAGGAAGCCAGACCGTCCCTGCAATGGTGGAGAAAGGCTACGCAGTTTGAGAGCGGGGAGGACCTTCGTTGACCCGCGGCCCAAAACATTGATCACGGCGGACTCACGGGTTGGGGCGCGACACGGACTGACGTCCGGTCAGTGGTCCACCGCGGGAAGGAGCCTCCAAATAAACTTGCTGGAGACAGAGGCGGTGACCAGGGCCACCCCCCTATGGGGAACGGGTCTGAGGGGCCACGTCGTAACGTTACTCTCGGACAACTCATCGACGGTGGCCTACATCAACGGGGAGGGAGCGACCAAGTCGCCATCACTCCTACTCAGGACTTCGGCGACGACCGCATTACAGCCTCAGAGCGACGCACCTAGCGAGGAAGCTGAACGTGACGGCGGACAGGCTGTCGAGGCTGGACCACAACGAGTGGGGCTAGACACAGCCGTTGGCGGACCACCTGTCCGACATCTTCGGTCACCCACACGTCGACCTGTTTGCGACACCAGACAACCCGAGGTTACCGACGTTCTGCAGCCGGAAGTTCAGCCCAGAGGCGTGGAGGACGGACGCCTTCTCCTTTAGTCCTTTTCGTGGGACGGGATTCTCGTCTACGTGTTCTCTCCAATCAGCCTCATCGACTGGGTTCTCGTTAGGTGGTGGGCCTTCATTGCGACCTAGCAGCTGGTGGCGCTGTGCTGGCCGACTCAGCCATGGTTCCCGCTCCTGCTGGAACGCCTCGTCGATCAGGTACTCCGACTACCGGATGCTCCAGTGCCGTTCATACAGGAGAAGGGCAGGGTACGTCCACAGGACGGCAACAGCCTCCGTCTCCCTCTGCCTGGAAAGTGTCCGGCGACGTATTCGAGCAGAGGGCCTTCCAGAACCGTCTATGTAACTTGCAGAAGCTGCCCTCCGGGTCTCCACTGTTGCAGCTTAAGATGCGAGGTACCAGCGATGAACAGAGTCGCACCGATACGATCCCGTGGCGATTCCAGGGAGTGAAGTGGCGACCTTCCTCTCAGCTATCCACTACGAGGGGATTTCTACTGTTAGGAACTACAGGTCGGCGAAAGCAGGCGTCCATGACTGTTCTCTCATCCCGCGACGTCCCTACCGTCCAGCGTTCAAGGACTCCATCCCTCGCTGGATGAGGTATCTCATCCAGCTGCACGTCGCCGAGGGAGAATCGACCCGAGCTCACGACGTTCGCGGACAGGCCACCTCTCATGCCTGGTTTGCGGGCTGTATGGTTTCTAGTTTTTATAAATGATATTGATGATGAAAATCCACTCATATACTGGAATTTGCTGACGACACCAAGGCCTAATTTAGAACGATCACAGATCATGGTGGTGCATCGTCATTGCAGCAGGATATTCATAAACTCCATTATGGTCCTCGGAATGGGGGATGTCATTCAGTATTAGCAAGTGCAAAGTCCTGCATTACAGTGACCTACTCCCATGATATAACTATGAAATGAATGGACAGCAGCTATAGTATAGGAAGGAAAGAATCCTGGCATAGGCCTACTATCGAACTCACTTAAAATCAACTCTCAGGTTGAAAAGAGCCAACATGTTTTGGGGGATGATTCACCGAACATTTGATTCGAGAGAACAGGGACTCATGGTAAAGTCGTATGAGTCCATCGTCAGATGACTCAGATCTAACCCAGAATATGCAGTACAGGCATGCGACCCATATTTGAATGGCGATATTGTTTTGATCGAGAATGTGCAGAGACATTTCACGAGGAGGGTCCCGGTAAATCGTCAGTTGCCATATGAACATCAACCTATCTGTCCGAATCTTACAACATTGCCCTTGACAGGATTCTCGGAGCGATCATCGATGACAAATCTCAGCTCGATCTCAGCCTTCTCTGGAATACCTCAAAATAGGTCTTCTCCGTACCGTAGGTATATTGACCAGCCATCCACAGAGCGTGTTGTCCACGCGACCGTCTCGTCCCGGCTCTACGGCGTGTCCACCAATGGGCGGCGAGACTCGTTATCTAATCTGGACGCATTGAGAATTGAACCTTCGATCTCCATATCTTTCAGCAGCTACGACGAGGACCAGGTCACGTCTCATCATGACACTCTAAGAAGTTGACCTGCCAGAAAATGTTGCTGACTCACCCTCTGTGGGTATTTTCAAGAGAGAGCTAAACGAATTCACATTTTTTCATTCCCTCTCTCTTCATGCTTTCCAATCGCACCTCCACACACCGTCGTAGATGATATCCAAAGTCGATCGCTAGACGTGCCGGTATGAGAAGAAGAAGGAAAGAGGAGCATATGACTATATTATTCTCATGCCCATGTTGCTCCCACATAACAGTGTGGGGTTTGATTGGGGGAGTTGGGCTCACTAGAGAGGCATAAACAGAGTTCATTATGCGGTATTTGCATGAACCGAACAATGTCAAAAACCACCCCCCACTTCTTCCCCATATTCCATATATACCAGAGAGATACGGTTGTGGAACAAGGATTTGAATAGATAAATCCAATGGCATGTATATTATTTCCACTCTTCCCGCATGGAGGGCTGCCAGCCCGCCATTTAGTCATGAGCGAACTTGACTCATGAGATTTATTCTCCGAAATACTATCAAGATATACCTCAAACGTACCTAATAATGAACTTTTAAGTATGGGCTACTCAGAACCCGACGAAACGCTGACAGATAATCAGTTGGAATCTAAAAACTAAAATAACAAATGACAGCCCGGTCTATACCGTATATCATTATCCATAACGCGGACCGATTGCGCGAAATTTGGAAACCATGTCTCAAGAACAGTTCGTCACGCTTCAGCATCAAATTCGGCAGAACCAAGAAGATGTCACTGACTTCATGCGGGATTTGCAGAATTGGCAAAGTACTGTCAAGAAGAAAGATGAAAAATTGCGAACTAATTCTTGCTCTGAGTCCGACAGTAGTGAGGTAATGTTTTTACCTTCAGTGTGCTATCCTAACGTTCGCCAACATTGGCTAGGCCTAACGTTAGGGCCTCTACAACTAAGTACAAGTACAACCTTCGACAAAAATGATGGGACACGACGGACCCGTTAGACCATGGGCCAGGTACCAACAAGGGCAAACCTGCACTTTAGCGGGTTTTATTATTGCGCAATGCAAAACAGCATGTTCCATTCTTAGGGCCACCGATTTTCCGCTCCACAAAAATGTAAATTCCGTTTTCCACTTCCCATATTCCGTGATTTTCCGTTTT
>JAUOBX010389892.1:0-10694 GCA_032360705.1 Eupentacta quinquesemita
TCTGTATTCTTCACATCTTCTCGTTCACTAGTTATCGTACCTACAAGGTGATCAGAATTTGCCCTCTGTTGAACTCACATGATATTAGCCCAGACCCCCAAAACAATCAGGATCATGTACTTGGCTAACAGACATTTCAAGTATGAACTATCCGCATCATCTGACCATTCCGTTCACAAGTGAGATACGGAGTGAGTAACATACACACACACACACATATATATACATACACACACGCATACACTCACAGTGTGGAAAAGTACACCCACAGTAGAATGGCATTATTGTCCCTAACACTAACCTATCGTCACATACATAGTTCACAATGTTGTTCATGTGAGTACAGACGCACACACACTCACGCACGTACACACACACACGCGCCATCGCAATAGCTCATTTTGCTTACGGCAAGGGATCAGAAACCGATTAGCTTAATGATTCCTCAACTGGATACCGGTTTATAGGCCAAATTCGCTGTATATTCCAAAAGAGGTCCCTATTCTACACTGGACCAATTAGTTTTTTCCACTCATAACGCTAATAAACAAATGTCAGCTTTAATTGGCCGAGCATTTTTTAGTTATCGTACTTACAAGGATTTCACACGTTGACCTCTGTTTACCTAGAGGTACTATTAACTGGACCCCGGCACGGATGCAATGGGGTTCATGTATTCATCACGAGGAACATACTCACTATGTATCAGCATTGTCCATCCAGGTGGGATCAAGGTATCGTGTAACAAGTCAAGGACTTATTTGCCAAACATGCTGACCCGAAAAAGAGTTCATGTACTTCCCATAACAAAGCTACATACCAAATTTCATTCCATTCTGGTTCTATTGTATCAACGAGATTATCAGATCTCAATTATCTACACAGGGTTGAGTGATCGTGTTAACAACCCGAAATGGGCCCAATAGGGTTCACGCACATTCCATAAGAAAAGCCTAAACAAATTGTAAGACATTGTCCTCTGTTCATCTCCGATGCCCCCAAACAATAGGAGTTATGTACTCATTATGGGGAACATACGTACAACGTAAGTTTCAGCTATCTACATGGGGTTGGGTAATCGTGTTAACAAGTCAAAATAAGCCCCAAAATCAGTGCTTCAAAATGTTTATATTTCCCCTGAAAATCACCCCCGGTTCACAAAAAACATAGGATTATTCGACGTACTCCCGATGAAAGAACCAAAACAAAATCACAGCCTGATCAGGTCGAGCATTATGTTCTTATCGTGTCAACAAAAAGTTATAGGGCGTATATGGTGTACTATACTAATGAGGAACCACATCAGTACTACGTATATGATCAGATGGTGTTGAAACATTTTCAAACGCTGTTATATGAAGGTATGTGTATATCTCGCCAATTTAGCCTACACGAATGAGTGCATTACAATATACATACATACCCATGACACGGACGTCTACCTGGTAGTCCGTCTTGTTGTATGATTCTCCGTGTACCATTATAACCGTAAAAATCTTCTCGTGATTGAGAGAAACGTTTGAAATCACCAGGGAGCCGTTCGGGTGGACATTGAACTCGCCGGATTCTAGACCGCTGCCAATTTTGACGCCATTATTGGAAACTACCACCTGATTGGCCTCTTTTTGTTCGGTTGAGTTGTACCAGAATACAGCATAGAAGTCAGTACCAAAGAAGCATCGTATTGTCCCTGTTCGTCCTAGTTCAAGGAACTGTACCGGAGCACAGGCTTGTTTTCCCTTTGTGATGGTGGAACTTGTGGCAACTAAAATACGGGAAATTAATAAAGTTGGTTAATAATCACATTTCATGTGGAAGGATGTTTCAGCTCGTGATCATTATTGCACTGTTCAGGCTTACGCTGTAGCAATGTAGTTTAGAAGCGGTACAATTTGCAGATTACTTACTTTTTTAGGCATAGCAGGTATGCATATTTTTCGTCCGTTTTTTACAAAAAGAACTCCCCAAGAAACCCCCAAATCTGAGTTAACCATTACCTATTACTATAATAGATTAGTCTTATTGTTTACGTTCATCGCCTTGCTCCAACGTAATGTCAATCCTCCCGCGCTGATTACAACATTTAGGAACAGCCGGGAGCGAGGGTATTATGTGTCACTTGAGATATAGCTACATTGCTTGTTGTATCGGGGCGGTTCCATTATACGGGCCACATTTGTTTATGCTTGTGCTGTAATTAGTTGGATCGTTACCGATGGGCAGTGCCATTTTTGTCAGCGGAACAGTTAGAACCGGTAGGAGGTTGGCGAAGAATTCATCCTCTATGATTTTTGTCGATTTTCAAGAGCTTTGAGAGCTCTGTCATGAAATTAGATATGATGCACTGGGCAGTTCTGGAAAATTCGATGGCAAATTCATCATGGGTTCTCGAAATGAGCCATTATGTCGATATATTTGAACTTGTTATTCTTACAATAAGTTTTGCTGCTCTTAGAGTTCAGGTCAGGAAGAATCAGTTTGAATCCTTCTAAACAGAGCGCTTCATTTTTATCACCTCGCCGTCTAATCCAGGTGTTAGTGGAAACGTGTGAGAAAACTGAGCACCACCTCCGCCTAAAAAGCTGCAACTTACTCTTCGAGATTGTCGTAGACTGTACTGTCATCAGCAGAGTGATATCTGTAGAGCACATTGATCGTGTCATCGATATTAGAAAGCGTTATATAAGTGCTCATTGAACAAGTTGTAATATAATGGATGAAAATTGCGCTCGCTTGTCCAAAATCAACTTGCCTCCTTCAAACAAACGATAAGGTCTGAGCCTGACCCAATCCCTCAGTCCCCATCTTGGAGGTATCAAAACATGAGCCATGCCTACGCAGTTGCCTTGACGGGCGGCCCTAACTCTCAATGCGTCCAGAGAGCACGGCATACCGAATCGTCAGAGACCGCAGTTGTGAAATGATATCAGATGCATGGGATGCGTCAGCAGTGCAGCACACACCCTCGAGGGCTCTCAAATAGTCTGAAGAGTCCTCTGCTCCCATTGAGAGTCGAATACATTGCGGAAATTGACCCCGACAAAGTCAACTGAAGAATTCCCACATCTACACGGAACACCCGAAGGTGTGGGGCGCAAAACACAAACAGGTAAATGCCAATCCTACTTGAGACATTTCAGGGTCTCGTGTATTATTCTTCCAAGAAGGCAACAATTGGTCCTCGTTCCCAGTAAGATATGATAACACAAGCAGACAACGCAACAGCTAAGGAACAGCCTGACCCCCTGCCCAGAGCATTTCTGGGTGCACCCCACAGTCACTACAAGCCCTTCCACTTGTTATCTGCTCCCAAACCTCCCGAATTCCCCCAATAGTGAGCACATCCATCTGAATGTCTACGCTCGAGGTATCAGCCTTGTACAAATCTAGTCTGCAAGACTTTACCATTGACTGCCTTGACATCTTGGTAATACTCTACAGAAAACGATTTACCGTGTTACAAATTGGTTGTTCCCAGAAGCATTGTGTTAGTATAATGTATAGTATAATATTAGTATCCATATATGGGTATATGGTTCCTTACCCCAGAATTTCTCAACTGTCCTCTACATCACATTTCGAATATTCTTTATTGGCAGTTGGTGCCATATTAGCTATAAGCATGATCATGATGAAGAAAAGAAATAGTTCCATGAACTCTCAGAAATACCAAACCTGTTTGAAACTAAGAAGAATCAATTTCTTCTGAACTCACCTCGCACAACGAGGAGCAAAGCAGCAGCAAAACGGAGACAGTTGAATGTGGTCCATCCTTCTGTAGATCTCTGAACCTTAGCCATCTTGGGATGATAATTATCCTACTTCCTATTGATCGCCGAAGGTGTGAACTGAAATATAAACAGTGTAAGTAGATTCGACGGGGTATAGGAATATTGTCTACATGTTCATCCCCCACCTTTTATACTCTGTTCTCCATATACCAACTCGTAATCATGTAAGTATTTTTGGGAGTAACAAACTGGACAAGCTGGAAGAAAATACCCCGATTAAGTCTGGGAGGCCAGTCAACGAGGAAATGCTTCACCCGATAGCGTAACCGTGAACAAAACGTCGAGAGCCGCATCATGCGTTGGAGGAGTTAGGATCATTGATTGTTCATACAGTCGTGAATCATCTAAAATAGATCCATCGACTCCCAATCTATGTATGAAACAATATACGGAGACGCTATGCATTAAGATTATCTTGACTGGGTATAGACCATTTCTCAATGCAGGCTGTTCCTCTTTATGTGGAATGTAACTTCAGAATGCTCGAGAGGGAAAGTAATAATATTAAGCAAATCTGCATTTTCACGATTTAATTGACTTTTCGAGTATTGTCAATTTGAATTCATCCTTTGTGCAAAATGATCAACAAAGGAGCATCTAAATTCCTGCTGAACATGACTTTGTAGGGGTAAAATTTAAGTCGCGAAAAATATATGATATGTGATCTAAGGACTGGTGAAAAATGAGGAATATTTTCATACACAATGGTAAAGTATGTGTTTCCGTGTTCGTTTATGTTATATACGCCTATAGCCCTCACATTCTAAGGGAACTAACGTCTTAGATTACAGCAGGGGAACGAATATAATGCAGAGGTATATTCACACTATATAACAAATTTCAACAAAACTGCAACTGCTAAATGTCAAGTTGAAACAGATTATCAATCGTTTTTAAGGATATTTTAACTTACCGAATCAGCGCTTGGAGTAGGTGACGCTCCTGTGTACGCAAGTTTACTGTGGACTGCGTCACTGGCAGTACCATATCACGCTTAGCAATCACTTCATGTTGAAATATCATTCAGGAATTCGAACTTTGCCATTGTCGAGTGCATAAACATGTTTGATTTACCCGGAATAAACACCCTTATAAATTGCATACATGGAATGAGTAAACACCAAGGGACGTGCAACCCTGTAATTATGGTTATTAAGGTTATTGTTTGATTCCCCCTGAAGCCGATATTCATAAAGACACTCAGAAGGTTGATTGGTTATTCGTTGTTGTGCAATATGTGCCTAGGGTGAAAATGAACCTAACTGATTAGCATATTTGAAAAGTGCTATTACAAAACAAATTATTTCTGCATATGATCGTAATCCCTTGCTGTCTGTTCAATAACAATAGACATCGTCTACTCAATTCTGGGTATCTACACCTAAACGTGGAAGTGCTACATACTTTGTTGACTAAGAGTGGTTATGGGAGGTGAGGTAAGTCCCCGTCCACGGGGTGAGTGGTCCGAACCTCTAGTAAACAAATGTGATTTATTTTATACTGTCATCCTTTTTTATTCCTTGCCGAAGGCAGGAGGAATCTATGCGATCACGTTGGTGTGCGTATGTGTGTGTACGCGCGCGTGTGTGCGTGTGTGTTTGTGTGTGTGTGTGTGTGACACTCCTCGTTACACCTTGTCAGCGTGATAGCTAACAAACGCAAGCATGTATCAAGTTCAAATTTGGTATGTGGGTGGCACATATAGCAAGGATGCACCCTATTGTTTTTGGCATCAGGTCGACGTTCTTCAAGGTCGTGAGAGTGGGAAAACTGAAAAATTTGTCAGCATGATACTGGGAAAACAGAAGTATGTATGAACTTCATATAAGGTATGTGGGTTGCCCATATGTTAAGGATGAACCCTATTGTTTTTGGTGTAAGGTCAAGGACATTCAAGGTTACTGACAGAAAATCTTATATATCTTGGCAACGAAACATTTTAGGGGTATGGCGTAATGGAAAGTTTCGTCCATCTGTGTAAACTGCATCTGGTGACTTACTTTGACCTCACTTGACCTTTTGACCTCACTCGACCTTTTGACCTAATTTGACCTCTTGATTCTGCGACATTCAGGGATATTTTTCTGGTGACCAGTTTCGCCTTATCAATACGAACCAAAATGTCAATTACACTACCCTATTACGATGCTCCTTTCGCATACTGTCTTGACTTATAAACCTTTGGGAATGGTTGTGACAGCCTGAAACATATAAGTGTGGGCGTCCTCCAAAGAATCCTTCTGTGTATGCACCACGGACACGCCATAAACATACACGATGGAGAGATTCAATTTACACTTACTAAACATGTTTCAGCCATACAAGTAGTTCAATTACTCATTCATCTATCTTCCTCCCTCATCCGCCATGTTCACTCCCATCACGAAGTAATGTCTTCTTCGTTCCATGCTGAAATCCTTTCATCGATGCAATAACCACAGAAAACAACCCAGTCAACAGAGGAAGCTCCATCAGGTAGTAAGGGGGAAAAAAACCATTTTTGGAGGAAATGAGACATGGAATGTTGTAAAAGGTTGGTGGGTATGAACATGTTCAGTGAACTTCCCTGAACAATTTCTATGTGGACTACTCTGAAAATATGTTGCTGAAAACAAAATGGCGGCCATTTTCCAAGATGGCCGCCATGTGTAACTTGTTATGATTAGGTTTGAGTATAACATTTGCAGGAAAGGCTCAATTACCATGTGCATGGTACCAAATGATAGAGAAATGAATTATCCACAAGATGATACCATATGATAGGTGCCTCAAAGTGATTTTCATAGTATTTGATGGCTAGAAATGCAAATTTTGACTGATTTTTTCAGAAAATATAAATCATACCGCCATAACTGATCCCCCTATCTAAAAATGTATATGGTGTGATGAGACCAAACTTACTGAAAATCTGTTCATATATATAAACAATGATCTGGCAGAATAACAAGATGATGACGACTTTTCGAAACATTCTACAGGACTTTGAAATTCGTGCTCAGACATTCCCTGAAACACAAATGATTAGCCTAACATATACATAGTGTGTAATTGCTATAAGCTTAGGCCATATGCTGATTGCACTTGGTACCTATTAGCTAACATTGTTCATACATGAGATTTACAGTGACACTACCTATGTATATAGCTTATTCTGAATCTACTATAGGCCAGGATTCCCATGTATAGTTGGGATTCCCCTGGGAGTTGTGAGGGAGGGGAGAGGGATTCAGGGGATGAGATGGAGGGGTGATATAGACTCTCAGTCTATTCTGTCTCAAGTCAATTCTGATAATAAGGTAAATTCGCACAGAAGAGTGTTTCTTACTCTCTTAGATCCTCCTCTCCATCTCCACCAGCATGTTCACCTAGGCCCATGTAGAAATTGATCAGGGTGACCCACTGAACACGTTAATACCCACCAACCTTTTACAGCATTCCATGTCTACAGAACCTGCTTTGCCCCCTGGGTACAAGGTATCCCAAGCGTTCAGACGCCAACAGGGCGGCTGAAACACAGAAAAATTGACGTTTCAAACTATTACTGTAAACAAGTAAATGCGTCTACGAAACAGATGGATGTGTTCCGTTACAATCTTTCGTCATGTGGCCACCTTCGGTGGATTCCGAGAACGTTGCGTCTAGATCTAAAAGTCTGTGCTCTTGCGGAGATTTTCGGTCAGTCGTAGCGAGAGGCTAATCCGCTAGGATGTACTGAAAAGCAGTACTGGAGGTCTGGAGCTCAGACTCGAGACCGATCACGAGTCCTTTCTATGAAGGACTCGGACTCGAACTCGTAGGTTGATGACTCGGACTTGGACTCGGCCGAAAAGGCTCGGGGACGTTGTATAAACAGCACAATGACTAGAACATACACAATACTTAGCCATGTATGCATATTTCAGTACTGTACTTTTATCAGCTGTATATAAACCATTACCTGGACATACACAGGACAGTCACATAGACACACCTCACAAGCAATGCTACATGCTTCACAACTAATTCGTTACACGCGGAATGTCCCAAATAACAACAAATAATATGACGTCATCTCTGATGTACAAGGGTGTGCGATTTGAAATAATGCGCAATTTTCATATTGCCATATTCGTCTAAGTATTTAGGCAGGAATTACTGATAAATACACATGTTTTTTTTTCAGATCCACCAACATGACCTTATCCAATAAAATAAACGAGGCCAAGTTTATCCCGTTCCGCCACCTTCTCATCTTTGTCTGTACATCAGACAGGTGAATCGTTACAACTTCTCGTTTCAGTTCGCTGTTGTCTCTTATCTTAGATCTCCAAAAATATGCTGCCCAACTTTGTTTAACGAAGTGACAAGGGAAAAGGGCGAACTCATACTTACATTGGTAGGTTGCTGAGGAAGTATGTTCCAGTCCGCTGAGAAAGAAGGAATGGATATAGGTAACGGTGTGATGACGTGGGAGGCGCAACCGGAAAGGGTGACCAGACGAACATGAACAGTGAGGCGAGTAGTTTAATTCTAGCAAAGGCGGAACAGCTTCCCGAAGTTCAGAGAAGCACTGACCGTGGAAGTAACGACCAAGAAGGCGGAGAGATGGTCATCGCTAAATCGGCGTATCGCCTTTCTCTGAATACCATCAAGTGTACATAGAACAGAACGCGGAGCATCACTCCATATATGGCAACCATACTCCATTAGGAAGGGCATTTGTATTTGGAAAGGAGAAGAAGCAGGGATTGGGCGAACTATTCTCTAGCACGGAATGAAGAGCCCAACTTTCTTGAAGCGTCTGAGGCAATAAATTTGATGTGTTGCACGATAAATAAATGGTGATTTCCATACCATGATGTTGAGAGAAACAGATTGGGGGAGAATCTAGTTAGCCATAGAGGGAGTAGGCGGATAAGAACCCATGTCGGCGAAGAATCCGAAAATTCTGGTTTTCGATCGGTCGGAAATGACCCGATTCGCAGTGCCCCAAACCAAAAAGGAGTTTCAATTGTTTTCCAACTGGCCACTGAGGAACCGTTTTCAAAGCGTCGACTTCCAGGCAGCCAGGCTTCTGTTGCGACTTTTTGAAGGGAAGATGGTGTCGGACATGCAACCATATTCGCCACATTGCGCAGGCCAGGAAGTAGGCCCATTGCAGGAACATCTCATAGGCTGGAAGCTTACACAGGTCATACTCTGTGAGACGTCCAGACTGCACCAAGCACGGGACCAGTCTGTTTCATTGCCTTAATAATGAATTAATTAGCTCTACCACACTCCGCATTGTGGCAGTTGCAACAATAAGATATTCGTTCCCTATATTTCTGAAGACTACAATGTCCCGGGAGGACCTGTAACACCATATTTAAACGACACAGAGTGAATAAAATCCTCCTGTTATTATATTGTGGAGAACTCGGGCCTTGCACCCAACTCTGCTCCCTTACTTCAGCGTCTCCGTTTCATTTAGGATTTCTTAAGATTGCAATGTCCTACGAGGACTTGTAACACCGGATATGAATTTATATGTTATTCTGCAGGAGGCTCAGATATGGATCTTACTTCTATTTTCAGGTTTAACTGAAGCGGAGATCCATCTGGTCGGGGATAATGGGACTCTAGCCTGCACGAGCAACGCAGAAAGTGATCAGGTGCGATTCACCTGGGTGGATGAAGCCAATTATATTAGAATTTTTACTGTCGGTAAAGATGGTGTGATTGTGAATTCGACAGACCCAAAGTACGAGAACTTTATGGTTACCAACACAGGCTTTCCTGGATCAACACAACTCAATATCAAGGATATACAGCTAGAGGATGAGCTTGGTCCATATAGATGTACACCAGATCTTGGTACTATAGGTGAACAGCAGTTTGATATACAACTCGAAGGTGGGTCATCATAATTCATAAACTACATGCCTGTCCCGTTTTACTACACTGTCGAGCATAGCATGTATTATAACAGTCAGGCTTCCTATGGAATTCAATGGACAGTGATATATGGTGTTGTTATAGTCTTTAGATGGCTCCAACAACATATCACTTGATATTACTGACCTTGCGTCCTTGCAAGAGTGTACAAACCTATCATTTGCTACTTGATCTCTAATAGGCATTATGAATTTCACTGCTACGTGTGCTGGATTAAGCCATCAACTTACCATTTGGATTTGATTAAATCAGATAATATGAAACAGTATCGGTTTCCGGGTTGGTTCTCCTTTCATGTGCCCAACCGGCGCCTTCATTCCCACCCCAGGCTTGTTTGAATGTGGAGTGCATGGAGCCGTCTCTGACTGATTAGGCATCATGGTGCTTTGCAGTAATTTATCTTGCTACTGTTTGACTACAGTAGATGTCAATTCATTGCTCATTATTAGGAATATACAGCTGGAGGATGAGCTTGGTCCATATGAATGTACACCAGATCTTGGTGAAATGGGGGACCAGCAGTTTGATATACAACTCGAAGGTGCGTCATAATATGTAATATGCTATACCTGCCTGCCTGTCCTACGGCTACACTGACATGCTTGACGTTTGTAACATGCTATGTTCCGTACATGCAGATAATCATTTCAATACAGCTATTAACCAATCAACATGGGATAACATATCTGTGGAAATGTAGGATGAAAAGGAAGGATAAAGGTGGACTTTTGAGATACAGTTTAAGATACACCTTGGAGGTGAGTCATATTATTTCATGACACTTCTATGGTAGTCGAATCTGAAGGGCTGTTGACACTATAGTGCGATACGATACGATACGATAGTGCGGACGCCGAATTTATTGGATGGAATATCATCAAAGGGTTGAAAATATAGCCGCACAAAACGGTTAGTATGGTGATTATTTGCCAGTGGATTGAGAATACATTCAATATGAGTTGTCTATAAATTGTTGTTTTGGGGTTG
>JAUOBX010390003.1:0-10692 GCA_032360705.1 Eupentacta quinquesemita
GGCCCCAGGACCCACTATGGGCCTCGAGCCCAAAATTCCCGAACATCCCTAAGGTAGGCCTATGGCTGTCAGACCATCATCATGACCAAACATCAAAACTGTGCAACAATATTCGTAGGAGATACAAGATTTTGCAGTATTTCATATAATGGGCCCTAGTGCCCCCGCCGGGCCCTCAGCTCCAATTTCCTGAACCTACCTAATTGTCATTACAAGTAACTTCAGAGGAAATCAATTGAAGATTGTGATAGGAGATGCATTTCAAGCATGTTTGTGAGTACTTTCATAAAGTGGGTCATAGGGCAAAGTAAAACCTTGACCAAACAATCCTGGACACCCCGAGTATACCACTATTAGACCATCATTATGACCAAATATCAGTACTGTGCCCTACAATTTGTGGAAGGAGAAGCATTTTGCGAGAGTCCACATGATGGGCCTCAGGGCCCACTATGAGCCTCGAGCCCAAAATTCCCGAACATTCCTAAGGTATGGCTTTCAGACCATCATCATGACCAAACATCAGAAATGCGCAACAATATTCGTAGGAGATACAAGATTTTGCAGTATTTCATATAATGGGCCCTAGGGCCCCAGCCGGGCCCTCAGCTCCAATTTCTTGAACCTACCTAATTGTCATTACATGTAACTTCAGAGGAAATCAATTGACGATTGTGATAGGAGATGCATTTCAAGCATGTTTGTGTGAAATTTCATAAAATGGGCCCTTGGGCCCGAGTGGGACATTAGGCCAAAAATTCCTGAACACCCTGAAGGTGCGGCTGTTAGACCATCATTATGACCGAACATCAGTACTGTGCACTGAATTTGTGGAAGGAGAAACATTTTGTGTGAGTCCACATGTTGGGCCCCCGGGCCCACACTGGGACTTGAGCCTGAAATTCCTGGAAATCCCTTAAGTATGGCTATTAGACCATCATTATGATAAACATCAACAAGATTTGTAGGAGATACAAGAATTTGTGGTATTTCATATAATGGGCCATAGGGCGCAAACCGGGCCCTCAGCCCAATATTCTTGATTACCCCCAATGGCCTTCTATATAGGGATCATGACATGCAACTTCAAAAGATATCAATCGAAACTCGTGGGAGGAGATGCATTTCAAGCACCATTGTGTGAAATTTCATAAAGGGCCCTCTGGCCCAATTGGGACCTTGGGAAGGCTTGTGCCAGAAATTCTTGAACACCCGGAAGGAACAGCTGTTGGACCATCATTATGACCGAACATAAGCAATGTGCACTAAAATTGGTAGGAGGAGAAGCATTTTGCGTGATTCCACATGATGGGCCCCAGGGGCCACTCTGGGCTTCGGGCCCAAATTTAACGAACACAACTGATGGCCTATGACTCGGTCATCATTGTCACAAAGTTTCATACTTATCCATCTAAGGTTGTGGGAGGAGAAGCAATTTGAACCAATTGTTAACAGATCAATAGATAGATAGATAATAGACATGCATGATCACAATAGCTCACCTAGTCATATGGCTAGGGGTGAGCTAAAAACACTGCTATGTGATATTGTAGTCAAAATATTAATAAATTAGACACCCCTCTTTCAAATATGTATTCCCGCTGGGCTTTTATTTAAGGTAATAAGCCCTTCATTTTATAGATATCCAACAGCATCAGACAAGACGTCCCTTGCAAGAGAAATGGTGCAGATGTTCCCTGCTGCCAAGGATACCACACCCGGTCTGGAGGGACATGTGAGTAGGCTACAGCCCCGCAACAAATGTAGGTTGTTTTGCATGTGAGTTGACATGTAAACCAGCTGAAAAATAATAAGGGACCTTGTCCATTTTGTCAAACCATAAAAAGAGTCTTTCAAAGAAATGACTAGTAGCAGTGCTGTAGTCGAGTCCTCTCAATCCGAGTCCTTACCATCATAGTCCGAGACGAGTCCTTACCATCCAAGTCCGAGACCAAGTACTTTGTGTTGAGTCCGAGCCCTCGAGTCCTTTCAATCAAAATGTTTGTACACATTTGCATTGCGATGCCTTTCGAATATGGTCCATCTGCAACAAACTGGTACTGGCAGATTGTAAAATGACATTTTAGGATGGAAAGTGATATTCAGTTGGTAATTATAATCGGTAACTTTGGTAACTGACGTTACATGAAAAGGACATTAGAAAAAGTGACGATATTCATATTCTCCTCAAACAATTGGATCAATTCATCAGCTATTGATAATAACAAAACATAACAAAAGAAACAATGAATATCACCAAGCAGCTGGCGAACCGCACACTATGTGTATTTTCTAAAATTTGGAAATTGACGTTAATACCATTTTAGATGTTTAAACCATGACCTCTTCCTTTGCAGTCTGGACTCCTTAAACGAGGACTTGTGGTGTTTGAGCGGTCCAACACTTAATGTAACTTTTGGCATGATGCATATTTTTCAAGTCAAATTGCAGAAATGGACCCCTTACTTTTGGGAGCCACTGCTACCCTTGTCCAGTATCCACTGGACCATGGAATTGCCCCCATGATAATGAACCTCAGACAAGGTGTCTGATGTAATTCAACCTTCACTGCAGAACCAAGCTCTTCTCATTGCACCTGGCTCCAACAAGGGCAAAGATAGAAAGTTAACATTTTCATCAGTACTTGTGAATGTCGGACCAGGCTCTGTTAGCAACAAATTGTACAGCCGAATGACATGGCCTTGCATTTAGGCCATATCAGGGTTTGAACGATTGGTTAAAAATTCCCCTGGTCCTGCATCTATGGATTCTGGTCCATCTGGAAGATATATAACATAATTTTCGCAACCATATTAATTGAATCATTGTCTCTGTCTCTCCTAATCAGGAACACTTCTATAACAATGGCAGTGGTTTTCTGGAGTACAAACTCAAGAACAGCCGCTTGAGTCTCCCCCAAGACAAAAAAAAGAGGAAGCGACGTAGTCGGCAAGAGCTGGAAGTGGCAGCAAAATCTGCCAAAACTGTGGTGACCGAGGACGAGGAAGAGCCGATAACCCCAGGAGATCAAGAGAAGGTAAATTTTGTTAGGTGATTGCATGATCCACTTAATAATACCGTAGATAGATACAAAGTCTTCTGTTGCAGAATTATAACCAGGTTGACATCATAATAGGAGGTTGGATAGCCAAGAGAATTTGCCGCCTGTTATGACGTCATATCGGTTATAATTTGTAAGCAAATGACCGAGGATCTATGTATTATTCCCATTCATAAATATAACATTTCGCGAGGGAATATTAACAATAAAATGTGAAAAATACATGGAATCTGTGCCTAATTTGAGACATTGGCAGTATCTTTGGAATTCCATAGTCAAATCTTCATTTTGTGAGATAAAAGTTTTCACTGCCATCTTGAAGCAAGAATGATGCTTTTTGCATAATAATTCATAATATTAATATAGGCCTACAAAATTGATATAGCACCCTGATCAGCCTGGGAATGCTCTATTAAAGAGGTGCTTTACAAAACATAGTTAATAAGCCATTATGATATTATATGAGTGTGTTTTACCTTAATCTTTTTTTTAAATATACTGAGGTTGCTATACGATAAAATGTGTTGAGGAGGGGAATTCCATAGCCTGGAAGCAACTGCACGAAAGCTCCTTTCACCGTAAAAAGTTGGTGCAAAGTGCAGGCACTGCCAGTCTACATTTAGTAGCTTATGTAAAATTTGGAGTGGGTTTATATTCAGTAATTAATTCCACCATATAGCTGGAGGCCATGCCATGGAGTGTTTTGTATGCAAGAATAAGAATTTTGTACTGCGAACGATATCTGACTGGCAGCCAGTGTAAATGACGTAAGATGGGAGTGATGTGGTCATGTGATCTTGTTCGAGTGACAAGACGCGCAGCAGTGTTTTGAACACACTTCAGGCGATAGTGGGGCGATTAGCAATGCTTCGAACAAACTGTTGCAATAGTCCAATCGGGAAATGACAAGTGAATGGACAAGTAATTTACAAGCTTTGTCAGATATAATCTCTGATACGACCAATATTGTGGATTGAGTGTTAAACAATTATTCCAAACAGAATTCACCTGCTTAACCAAGGTCAGTTTGTTGCAAAAAAAGAGTCCTTTTTCATCATTAAAAAATCTATTTTCCAGGTTGACTGGATGAGGTATTCGCCCCCTACCGGAGACAATCAGAAGAAACACCGCGACCTCTTCATTGATACATTCAGCTTTCGTCGTAAAATCATCAATGGCTCTCCCACAATCACTGATGTTCTTTGCCAATTTCCAAGGCTTCAGGACATGCCGGAACTGGTAGGTAAACCTTTGTCAACTCACACCTGACGCTAGTAGTAGTGGATAGTCAAAGATATTGACTAAATGCGATGCGAGATGACCGATGACGTGCGCTGTGTTGGTGAGCATGAATCTGCAGACGATTCTGGGAGAGAGCATGTCGTTTTCGCTTGTTCCATGGTGAGCCCAGTTAAGGTTCTGATGTTATCATACCATTTTCCCTACATAATAATATCGCATGCTTATATAGCGCTTGTAAAGGTCGAAGACATGCTCAAAGCGCTTCACAGATATTACCCTGATCATTGGAAACGGTACGCTCTCTGAGAAACTCAGAGATAGTCGTTTCCGAGGAATCATGCTGCTGCTTGATGCACAACGCCTGGGTGAGACGAGGAAATGGAGACAAAGTGACTTTCCAAAGGACGCACCGAAACAGCCAGACGGCCGGGAATCGAACTTGCAGCCTTCCAGTCACGAGTTTAGAGAGTTTGAGAGAGATTGCAGGCAGGGGTAATCATGGGTTGATCTTGTATTCTGTACAGAAATTAAAAATTTGCATTCATCTTGCAGTTGCCTCTTCATAATCAGATCATAGTTTGTAAAGGTCTGATCACACTGACCAATTATGGTCCATATGACCGGACCATGCACCCACAATTTGCTTGACTGACTCGGCTACAAATTTGGCAAATGGACTGACTACGTCCGATAGGTTGATGTCAACAGGCCTGAGTGTTTCCAATATCTAACTCTCTGGAATCCATATGAACTTAATATTTATGTCAAAATTCTAGATGTAATATTGACAAATGTTGTTTGTAAGTCTGAATGAAAATGGTTACTTCCACCTCTACCATCAGATCAACCTGGAATTCCAGTTGCTGTATCCGGACCAATGCGACAACTTCATTTCCAGGTGGGGGCGAATGAAAGAACAGATCATCCTCGCTGGTGAGGGGAATGCCTCGGTGCTGGTGCAAATCCAAAAATTCCAGCCTGATGATAACCGTAAGTATTCGCTATCTGCTTGCTCAGGGTTAGTTGTTGAACCCCAGTATGAGTGGACAAATTGCTTCATATTTGAACCCGCATACACTGCACATTGTCGTGTCATTCAGAGGGGGTTGGGGTTTAGAGTTTCCAGTCCTCCAGACCTTGCTTGATAGTGTCCTGTCATGTTCTTGGTCTATACCACGGCGTGCATAGTCACTTAAACTTCCCCGCTAAGCAGATCCAGATATCTACACAAGCGAGCTAGACCTTTCGAATCATCAGGCCCAGGCCTACACATTCATCTCACCATGGAATGCTCATTTCTCTTCAGCCTTTAGTGTCTCCCTTCCAGGAGCCCAGGATTCACCACGAGTTTCTCCAGACAAGCTCTTAATTAATTAAACATTTAGTATTGGTACACTGTAAATAGGGCGGTGCGGCCTTCACACAATCTAGAAATCTCCAGACAATCGCAATGGACCACGCACCACAATGTCCCAACAACCTACCGACCAGCAAAACATTGCGGCACGATAACAAATTTTGCTTGCAGTGTGACAGGCCTTTAATTCATAAACACCTTTATTGGTTTCCCGCAAACTGATTGGTTGAAGTTTTCATTCGAGACTGGTATCGAATCGCCATTCAAACACCCCTAACTTGCTTGATTTTGGGAGAATTACTAGAAACCCATTGTGTTTTAGGGCATTGCCATGACAACCAACTAGTTATTATATCCAAATTTCAAAATCTGAATTGTTTTCAGTCATTATCATGACATCACAATAGACTGTGCTAGGCTATCCTAATCCCACTGACTGTGTGCACAACAATACAGACATGCACGCCTACACAGTCAGGCAACACTATTCACGACACTACCAGTCAACGCTACTTTTAGCCACTAAATTACCTCCGTTGTGCTCCAACAAGGACCAGTGAATATGCACTTTCCTTCCATCGTCTGTGTGTTTTCTACGAAGGACTGTGATGCATTGATATACCTCGTTTTGGTTATCCCCTAATTATTTGTTTCTGGTTATTTAGAATGAGTCACATTGCCAGGCTGTGTCCAATTGCTCTGATGTGCTTACTTGCCAAAATAATATTGATTGCACACAACATGAAAAACTGAAACTGG
This sequence comes from Eupentacta quinquesemita, assembly GCA_032360705.1. NCBI lineage: Eukaryota > Metazoa > Echinodermata > Holothuroidea > Dendrochirotida > Sclerodactylidae > Eupentacta > Eupentacta quinquesemita. Next base: position 6,420 of record JAUOBX010390003.1, read on the forward strand.
TTTGGACTTTGGGGTTCACTGGTCGTCCGTCGGATGGGACGTACAATTTCCCGGTCGATAAATGGGATTGGTTCACCCTGCCTCAATATTTCTAATAAGCGTGTGGTTGTATTGTAGCTGTAAACATATGAACTTCAGCTGGGTTAAAAACAATATTTGCCTCTATTGTTTCCTTAGGAGAACATCATCCAGTATTGGTACTGCAACAAAACTGATATATCTTACTTCATCTTTACTTCATTAGGCGATCTGTGTGCCCTCACTGCGTTAGCGTTTGCCGTGCACAAGTCTGTTGTCCAGGTGCGAGGTACCTCTACTTCCTCCAGCAGGGAAAACTCGCTGCTCTTCCTGGTGCAGTCTATCCCAGTAAGTAAGATGATTTTTATTCCTTGACTTCAGTCATGCCAATGTGTGTGTGTGTGTGATGCCTAGCTTGGTAACACAATAACTTGACCCCACTTCGATGGATCAAGTTCCTGCTTGGAACGTGGGTTTCCTATAATGAGTACATGATTGCAAAGGTCATTAGAGGTCAAAGTCTGAAAATCTTGTTAACACGATACGTCCAGAATGATTGACCCGACCAAGATGAAATTCAGTCTTATGGGTAGTACTGGTACATAAACCCTGTTGTTTTGGGTGTAGATCTGGGGCCATTTCTGGGGAGAATATGAAAATCCAATATTTTGGGATTTTTGGCCAATTTTGGCTTGTTAACCAATACCACAGCCCCGCTTGAAAGGATCAAGCTCCTAATTGGTATGTGTGCTCCCCATGGTGCCTACATGGGGCCTTTTGTCTTGGAGTTGAGTCAAAGGTCATCCAAGGTCACTGGAGGTCAAATGCTGTGAAATTTTGATAACACAATGACTCCAGAATGCATGACCTGATCAAACTGAAATAAGGTACAGTATCAAACTTTCTTATGGGTGATATATGAACCAATATGAAGTTTCGAGTATATAGACCAGGGGTTACTTATGAGAAAATAATGAAAATTTGCATGTCTGGGGTCAGGTTGAAGCTAATGTCAAGCCAGATCAAAGTCTGACGATCTTAACACAACTCTTTTCATTTAAAGGGCTGTCAAGGAATGACTTAGGCTTTTGGCTTTCTTTCTAGATCAGAGCAGGGGTTCACTACCTGTGGTAAGCATACTACATTGGTAAATTTGAAGTGTGCTGAAAGTTGTGGCAGTACATACTGGTATGTAGTATCGTGGCTGTCATCGTTCACTCCTTCCATGTCAAAGTGAAAGTATTCGAAGAGATTCACTGACACTCAAAAAGGTGACCTGGAAGCTCCACAATAGTGATTTGCGGATAGGTTCTTGGCAATCAGTATATGATACGGAGTCATTTGAAGCGCCATCTGGTGGTGCTCCGCTTAGATAGTAGAATACAGTGGTAATCAACTGCGCCACGATAATGTGGCATGGTATGGTACCCAGGTTGAGTGCTTAGTGTCAAGTCCTCAGGTCATTAACATTTTAGTACACATGTGTATTGCTAGGTTATATCATGCAACAACATCCTAGTGTTAGCAAATTGTAAAATAACATTTTAGGGTGAAAAAGTGATAAATGTGTGCTAATCACAATTCCATCTTCTCAGGCGAAACGAGGTCGAGTCCAATTCGGTCTTGGGTCCTCCAACATTGAATAATAGGCATCGGGACTGTAAAAAATACTGTCAATTATTCATCCAGATGAATGGAAACCCATATGAACAAGCATTCATGAATACCACATGACATATGTATGGGATTTTAGCGTGTAAAGGTAATTTGAAACTGGTTCTAAATTCGATACTGAGACACGGCTAGCTCAAAATAAGGACGCAGCCTTATATTATATTTATGAATGGGAATAACACATAGATCCTTAGTCATTTGCTTACAAATTATAACCGGTTTGACGTCATAACAGGAGGTAAATTCCTAACCTTCTTGACCTATTATGATGTCTCCCCGGTTATAATTCTGCTACAAAAGTACTCGTATCTAGATGTATTATTCCCTAGATTAAACATGCCCAAGCACTGATAATGGATATATTCTTGCTGTCTTCAATTTTTCAGGAAGGAACCGATGTTGAGGCAGCTGCTAAAGCAAAGAAGCCGGTTTATCAGCAGCCATTTCTGCTGGCACTGGGTCCAGCAAGGAGGCCAGTACAGTACTTTGCTGTCTTGGACAAAGTTGCTGTCCCCTGTGGCACGAGCCTTATCACAGCCATTGATAGGCTGTTTAAGTGTCATTTTGTATTTAATGTGCACTACTCACCTGCACTGCTCCATTTCTGGCACTTTATTGCTGCTTTTATATATGAGGTTCTTGATCCTCATACTGTGAAGCCAATCATAAGGTCTTTTGCCTCCTCTGTTCGTGCTGTGAAGTTGTAATTGTGTCATCTCAATCTTGGGTCCATCTGTTGTTGCTGTGAGTCAGACTTTAGTTGTCAGTAATAATACTAATGTGTACAAAAAATTGATTGAAAGGACTCGTACTCAGACTTGGATGGTTAGGACTCGGGATAGCAAGGACTCAGACTCGGATAGAGGGGACTCGACTACAGCACTGGTTAACAGTATATAAGATTTGCCCTAAGGGTCCCACTGACCAGTCAGTGGGACCCGGCCATTAGTGAATTTCAGTCTCCACATATGTGCAGGCACATTTTTCTGTTGTTCATGAGCAAGGTACAATCACGACTACTCTGGGATGCGACTTCCATTATGAACAGAATGCACCTTTGCCCACCTTTTGGACATCAGAACAGGGAATTACTTTATACTTATAAAGCTGTAACAGTAACATCTTTGTTCTGTTCCTGTGTGCATTTAGTCAGTGTTGTTGGTTCCAGTATAGTCCCCTGAATATTCATTGGATTTGTTAAAATTAATGCCTCTGAATGGATGCACAGTAACTCCCCGAATCCACAGCACTTTGTATTTAGTTAAACTTCTGTGAGGCATCCACATGCCAATACACAGATTGTTGCTTCAAGTATCTTGTATATAGTTATATGCTTTGTAAAGCGCCAGTGAATGCCTCTTCTCGCAACATTGAGCAATATAGTAAATGTTAACTTAAGCTCAATATTTAATAGACAGTACCCTAGCATTTTGCTGAGACAACCAAACAGGGTCTTGATTGCTGCATTTATACCGTCTCCATCAAATCAGTGAATGCAATGATCCATGATTGCTGGAGAGCAATAAGCAATATTTTGGCTTTGGGCTAGGTGACCTCATTCTGATTTCCTGGTTGACGTGCATAATTGTCGTCTGCATGTAACGACACCCCCCAAATTTTTCATTACCTGATTTTGGCAATTGAACTATATATGGAATGCAAGATTTGTGTTCGTTTAATTTAGAAAGTTTCAGGTCACATGTGGCAGTGGAGATTTGTCTTACTATTGGGGATGATTCCGGTGGCTAATGCTGGTCATAGAGCTGTCTCAAAGCGACAAAGACACCCGGCTCTATTCAAAACTCATTCTTCCAGTCGTGAGCCTGATGTTGTACTGACTCAGCTTATCCAGATTTTAGAGAATGTTGTGTTCACATCGCCTTCTGCGAAACGATACAAAAACAACGACTCATAATTAGAACAAAATTATTTCTTGATAGGTTTCAGTTTTTGAGATGTCAATTCCAACTGAGAAAACATTCCCTCACTTGCTTCTTTGCCATAAAAATAAATTTAGTATTGGGGGCGTTTTGGTAGACAGGCTGAAATTTGAACATGCAAGAAGTGACAGAAGAGGTGAATATGGTGGTTGCATGTTGTCAAATTGTGCAGAATAACTGTCCCATTTTATTGTTAATTCCTGCTTTTTCTCCACCCTTACTCTCCCTTGTGTAAATCACTGGAGGATGCTGTATGTATGCTTAGTTTAAATATCATCCACTTTATGTGGGGGTTGATCGTTAACCTATTTTGTATTAAAATACAGAATATCTCAATGCACTATAGTCTGAGAATGCACAATGGGTGGGGATCTCACCGGCCTGTATGTGGCATTATGTGTTTACAACATGATATATAAGTGTAAATTCCTTGCCAATCTGTACATGTGTTTTTGATTCCTTGCCGCAGGCAAAAGGAATCTATGCGATGATGCGGGCGTGTGTATGTGTGTGTGTGTGTGTATGTCTGTGACGCCCCTTGTAAACACGATAACTAGTGAGCGAAAAGGTGCAGAGACTTCATACTTGGTATGTAGGTTGGCCATATGGGGTACATGATCCCTATTGTTTTTGGGCCCGGT
>JAUOBX010390114.1:0-10692 GCA_032360705.1 Eupentacta quinquesemita
CCCCCCCCAGTCTACACTAAAAATAATTGGGTTCGTGTAATCCTCATAACAGAGCAACATACCACATTCCAGCTCAGTCGGACCAATTGCGTTCTGGACTTATGCTCTTCACAAGGTTTTTAGACTTTGACCTCTGGTGACCTCAGATTACCTCTTACCTGACCCCAACCAATAGGGATCGTGTACACATACCAAGTGTGAGCTTGATCAATCCAGGTGGGATTGAGTTAACCTCTTCATAAGCCAAAATTTGCCAAAATATCGTTCCTTCACAAGTATCCCATTTTCCACCAAACTGACCCCGGTCTACACCAAAAAAATAGGTATCATGAACTCCCCATGAGAACGCTGCATACCAAATTTCAGCTTGATCGGATCAAGCGATCTGGACTTATGCTCTCCACAAGGTTTCCAGACTTTGTCCTCCGGTGACCTCAGATGACCTTTGACCTGACCACAGAACAATGGGGATCATGTACTTAGTATGGGAAACCCACATACCGAGTATAAGCTCGATCGATCCTGGTGGGATTGAGTTAACCTCTTCACAAGCCAAAATTTGCCAGATTATGGAATTTCCACATGTTTCCAATTTCCCCCCTAGAATGACCCCGGTCTTCACCAAAAACAATAGGGATCATGAACTCATTATGGAGAACCCACATACCAAGTATGAACTTGAATCATCCAAGTGGGATCGAGTTATCCTCTTCACAAGCCAGGCGTCACACACACACACATACACACATACACACGCATACACACATACTGACATGACTACATAGATTCCTCAACGAAAGTCAAGGAATCGATCAAACGAGAGGGCAATCCAAAGAGTTGCATATCTGATCGGTAGCTATTGCTGGGCCGGCAGCCTACATTATAGTCTTATTTCCAAACTGATTCACTGTAAACAATAGGCTACATCATTATAGTAACAATTATATGCATTGCAATTGTGAAACCAGAACATACCTACTACAGCAATACATTGGCCAAATAATTGAGGGCTACACACAAGTAAGTTGCCTCAGACTAGAATCATACAAACGACGGTACCCGTGGAATGGGATTCAGGACTGGGTTCGAATGACTTTTTACCCTCGAAATTCCCAATTCTCCCAGAATGTTGACCCAATTTGAGGTAAAATCTGTAATTTGTTCATTCTGACCTTGTTACAAAGTTTAACATTAGTTGAGCCTTGCAATTCTGGGATATCATGAAAAATGGTGGAGAAATCGCCAAAATTCCAATTTGCTCCCAAATCAGGAAATTCACTTTCACATTTTGCATTCTTTGAAATTGTTACCCTAAATTGAGAAAGCATCTGTATTTTATGTTTTTTCACCATGTTAAAAAGTTTGAAATCGTTCGAGCCTTGTTAGTCTTCAATATCATGACATAAATGTCGGGAAATTAGTCGAATTCATCATTCTACCACTAATCAGGTGACTTCCCTCCAAATTTTGCACATTTCGAGATCCGTCATTTGTGTCTCGTCGCCTTTTTGCAAAGTTCGGAGTCATTCGAGCTCAGCACTTTTTCGAATCATGAAAAATGACAATTCGCCAAAAACTCAGGAAATTCCCCTCCGAGTTCTGCATTTCTCAGTGACTATTTACCCCTGTGTGAAATTTGATCCCGTTTGGGCATTCCGAATTCGAGATATTTGGGAAAAACAACAAAAACTCCGACAGTCACAGAAACACACACACAGTGCCGGATTTACGGCGGGGCCCACCGGGGCCCGGGTCCCGGGGCCCCCACACTTGAGGGGCCCCCACATTTTTCTTTTTATAAAAAAAACACGGAAACATGTTACGATAATTACGCCTGTCCGACAAATGCGTCAATGTTCAAGATGTGGAATAACAACTTTTGTTCTAATAACTAAAAAAAAGTATATTAAAAAACGAACAACAAAATAAGGAGTATGTAAGAAGGGCGAAACACCAGGCAGGTTAATGATGATCCTTTCATCATCTCATCTGATCGGCTTGTGCTACAATTTCTCGAAGAATCGTATTAACATTTCGAGGTAAAAACATTTGCGGTGTCATGAAACCCATGTCTCACAACCAAATGCATGTAGCTGTAAACACTCTCTAGGAGCCACCTGCTTCCATCTGAGGGGTTTCGAAAACCGAAAAATGTCTTCTGTACGCTACGCGCCAACCTATGGTGGCGCTCCGCTTAGATGGTCACCTCGCAATGGGCCCCCACAACACTTGGGCCCCGGGCCCCCCGACAGCTAAATCCGGCCCTGCACACACACACACACACATACACGCACAAAAACTGAAACCTCTTCGGGTGTATCTCGTTACCTCCATGCAAGTAACTCCCCAGATGGCAAATGTTGCAATGGCGACTAGTACCAGTGGATATGGGTGTAATGGTAAACTGACTACATTGTCCCATCCGGCCTTTCGAGACTGATGAGAAAATAACAAAACCCGATCAATATTGAAACATCCCAGCTACTGGTTCGATTTCTTAGTATGGGTTCAGAGAACCAAGGTCAACCACCCTTAGTCATGTGATGTTGGTGGTTGTGAACAAATTCATTTCCCATCCCTCGAACATGAAACGGACTTGATCATGCGTTTGCGGATAATCACCGGGGGATCAGGGATACATCTAGTCCCAGTGTCTTACATCGGTGACGAGCATCATAGTCCCAACTGAACATGACCGGGGCACCTGTATTTAGCAGGAGGCAGGATTCGTAATAACTCTTCGAAGATGGAACTAATTCCCACTAAATCTCATACGAGGCCAGGTTAAAATACACATTCATCCCCAAAACGGAGTGGATGTCTACTGAATAGGTGTCCCATATTGCACCACATTGTATTTGAAGTCATATGGTAATCAGAGCATTTTTGAAGGCGCTAATGGCTACATTCGAACCAACCTCTCAGAGAAGGGAACCAACTTTCTTTAGGCCAAGAAAAATCAGTGGAGCAGCAAAAGTTATCCGAGTGCCGGTGGAAGTACGGAACTACAGAATAGAGTGGGTGTTACAGGTGTACTACAGTATATTGCAGTCATCCGCAGATGAAAAATTCAGACCCCACCCTCGTGTTCCCAACCTCCCTTTATACACACAAACACACATAATCGAAAGTTCCTTCACCCCTAAGGTACTTTGCGGTTTGTATAATACGACAATATGCCTATAACAACCAACATTGTTTACTCTTCGTTATCGACAACAACCACTACACGCACTATAAATAGCCTACATTCAAAACAATCACAGCCACCTGCTTGAGGGTGCTTCTGCAGACGGCACTCAACGTCGAACGGAACCAAAACTTAATCAAGCATGATGTGCACTCAAGGCAAGTGCAAAAGTGTTGTCACCTGTTAGTTTGAACATCCACTGGAGTTTTGTGCCGTTCCGTTGAATTCTTCATACGGAACCGACGAACAATGTGATGTTATAATGCTTTACATGTTATCATATCAGAATAGAATATTTTATTCATTTTGAATTTCCTTTTTATTGATGTTCGTTCCCAACTTGTATTTGCCTGTAGTTCAAGAAGCCAGGGCTGGCAATCTACATCAAATAATATTTCATGGAGCACTCTGAACGTACTTTTTGCACGATCGCAAAAGTGATGACTACATGATAGTCAGACACAGTATATTGAGACACTGGGAAATATTTTCTGTAACTTACAGTTTGCTCACCACCTTATGGTACAACGCCATACATGTGACCTGACTTGAAGAACAGGGGACGGGGGAACTCGGGATGGGGAGATGAGGAATAGGGGGAGCTTTCGGTATGAAATGTTTCAGCACCTGGTCAACGCTTTTGGGGTATAACGTGTGGACGCAGCAGATGCGCGCTCCCACGACCTACGGGGGTGTTGATGCCCTTTGGTGTCCTGCTATATTGTACAACAAATCTCACTTTGGTTAAATGCGCCTATATTCCCCATGATTATATGTAAAATGATGTGATATTGAGGGATGCGGCACTCTCTCATGAATATGCATCACATTTAGCCCGCATAGGCCCAAGCACTATAAGGACATAGGTCTTGTCTGACGTGTCTTTAGATTCAATTTTTGGTATAATTCTGAAGAAGGGGGCGTACCCAAAAGATGGACAATCTGGCTCCTCAAAAGTTTGATTAGAAATAACTACTTGGGTAGGGGAAATATTTTACCGGATCGAGATCAGGGTCGTGCAAAACTGTTGCAGCAAGTTACAGTTATTCTATAGATTACCTAGTAATCCACGAAAAAAATCACCTCATGATGGCATCACGATTACCCTTTTGACATTATTGACGAGTAATTTTTGCATTGCAGTTTCAATTAATGACCGACTATAAACTAATGAATTAGTTTTGGGTATAACATTTTCTACTGATCAACTGATTTGTTATTATTAGGTAACTATTGGCTTTAAATATATTACCGGTATAATAACAAGAGTGCCAATGGCACAGTAGCTCATCTGGTAGGTGTAAGTTTGTTTCACTAGTGCGATCTGATGAGAAGTGACTGATTGAGCTAACATTGATGTCATAATGGCATTTGAGACCAAAAAATCCTGAACATCCCAAAAGTATGGTAGCATCATTATGACCATAATTTCAAATAAAGGGCCCTAGGTCGCATTCTTGACTGGCCAGAAATTGCGAACGCCCAACCCCTCCCTTCCAATGGCCCACAATTCGAGGACCATTACGCTGAAGAAAATCAATCCAAGATTGTAAGAGGAGATGCTCTTCAAGCACCATTGTGTGTAGTTTCATAAAATAGGCCATAGGGCCCGAGTGGGACCTTGGGCCCAAAATTCCTGAACATCCCCAAGGTATGGCTGTTAGACCATCATTATGACCACACACCAGCAATGTGCAACAAAAATTGTAGACCTGAGACACAAGATTTTGCAGTATTCCATAAAAATGTCCCCAGTGCACAAACTGGGCACTCATCCCAAAATTCCTGATCACCCCCAATGGCCCTCTACCTAAGGATCATTACATGTAACTTCAAATTAAATGAAACTTGTGGAAGGAGATGCATTTCAAGTACCATTGTGGGGACTTTCGTTAAATGGGCCCTTGGGCCCAAGTGAGACCTTGGACCAAAAATTCCGGAACGGTTGTTAGACCATCATTATAACCGAACATCAGCACTGTGTACAAACATTTGTAGGAGGAGAAACATTTGGCGTGATTCAACATGATGGGCCCCAGGTCCCACACCGGGCCCGGGCCCAAAATACATGAACACTCCTGATGGCCCATGACTTGGTCCTCATTGTCACCAAGTTTCATAGTTATCCATCGAAGTTTGTAGGAGGAGAAGCAATTTGAATCAATTGTGGACAGACACGTTCGTATAGATAGGTAGATAGATAGATAGATAGATATATAGATAGACATGCATGATCACAATAGCCATATGGCTAGGGGGACCTTATAATAGGTTGGCATATTTGTAGGGTATTGGGACTCAGGTCTCCCCATTGGCCTATTTTTTCTCTATTGGAGAGCCTTGTAGTGGTGACTATGGACCAAATACTGACAGTCTATGGACGCGCACTGATTGGTTGTTGGTTTTATATGGTATCGATTGTTCCTCATTGGTTGGATTTGGGGTCAGTTTAGGGATTAGGTCATTGTGTCTACTGTTAGCAAATAGCCGAAACGCAACCCGAACAATCCCGTAATAAATCAGCTAAAGTGTCGAGCTTCAGCGTAATTCCAGTCAAAAGTTATTTTTGGTATTACTCGAACTATATCATCTCGCCCAATGTACAATAGGGCGAACACGAATCACCCATATCAAATTTGAACATGTTAGGCCTATTATGTGACCCTTCAAATATGCAGCCTCCACAGCGTTGCACATGAAAAGTCCCAGATGGGATTTGCATGAATGTGTGTAAAGGAGAGTCAGTGCTGGTATGGGTTGGCATGAAAAAACGCCAATTAATACAAAGAGCCCGATCATAGGTGTAGGCCTTCTGATGTTTAGCACATTTATATATAATATTTGTATCTCGATCGCAGCGCTTCACAGATTGAATAGCCTACTCTACTTCACAAATCTCAGGAGTAAGGAATAGAATTCAGTTTTATTTTTTTCTGCGTGCTTTTCTCCAACAGCCTTTCACAGTTTTAAATTCACTATTCGTTTATTTATCATCACATTTCTTACAGTGTATGAGTTTCAAACTGCAAGGGGAGGCCGAAAACATTGTTTCAGCATATGAAAATGTGAGTTGGCTGAACTTATAAATTAACTACTCGTACTCGTGTGTGCGTGTCTATATCTATATTCTCCAAGAATATTAGGCCACTCAAAGTGTGTCTTCACTTCCACTTTTGCCTTACAATTCTTCCAAAAATTCGCGCTCTGCGCGTACGGTCGGTGCCCTCAGGCTTAGTCCTATAGGCGCTCGTTCGTATTCGCACATTATATCAAGCAATTTGGCTATCAGTTTCCCTATACATTGGTTTGGTGAACAAATGCTACTGCGACTTTGACACTACGTCTAAATCCTTCGATTTTGCACAAAATCACGAAAGGTAACGGCAATAGTAGTCGGGATCCTGTATCCAAACTCTGAAAACCGGAAATGCATTGAAAACTTGTCGTTATCTTTCGCACCTCTAAATGCCATTACTAGAATGGAATGAGGCAACATTTATTCGAGTGTCTGCCGCAAACACATGTGCTAGTAGCGGTTGGGCAATTGCTTCGCTGGGCACGAATCAAGAACATAGGCCCTGTAATCCGACAATTATGCGCATTGGGTTCGTCCAGCTAACAATATCCGCGGTATCAACCGCAGGACGCATTGTGTGTACTTGGCATGACTAATATTTTTTCGTACGTCGTGGTTGAGCCCTCTGTACGATTCGTCTACCACTTGAAAAATAGCAAGACGACCTATTCACTGGAGTACGACGAGATCTTGTTTACAGTGTACAAGTGCAAATCCTATTTCTCACCCAGACTGCTGAAACAGCAATCCCTTGGTCCATACCTCAGTATTCGGTTTCTATCGGTATCTTTAATTCCCGCTCCGAGTGTGTGTGCGGCTAAGTGCCTACATATGGAAAAATTATTTCCCGTGACAGTAATTCGATGAGACACACCAGCCTGAGAACAGTTTCAAACCTATCAGGATATGGTTCAGATTGCGCATCATTGCGGTTGTCTTTATATTATATTATGAGCGTTGATGATTGTTGACTGACTTTCCTTCAATCTGTGCACCTCGGTCATCATTTAGGATTCTGGCAACACTCCGACCGAGCGCATGACTAAACTGAATCTAAGATCTTATTAATATATAGTTATAAACACACGTCATTCACCGATGGGAAGTATTACGCAAAATGATTCAACTGCTCAAAAGAAACCTGTTTCAGAGAGTAGCCTACCTATAATGAAAACTGCGATAAACCGTAGAAGGTTATCGACAGAGCTGCGTGACATTGTTGGTTTTGTATACAAGGTCTTTATTTAGGAATCGCGCGCAGTGGTATTCTAGTTTCCCGATTTCAGGCCCTCACATCGGAACATTTAGGTTGGAATTATGTTTCCTCTCTAAATCACCTGATGAATAACGACGATATGAAATCAAATTCAGTTACAGACTTAGCTGGAAATTGCGCGTAGTGGTATTTTAGTTCCCCAATAACAGAAGGATTCCCCAAACAACTTTGAAACCAGTGATACGAACGGCAAGAGTCATTTGTTACAATTTTCATACTGGCATGTGATTGATATGCACAACATATTGATATTTAACATGGGATATTGCACATTAATAATGAACAAATCTTTCTACATGGCTTCAGCAGTCGATGCGGAGATTTTTACAGGAATAATCCATATTGGCTAACACTAACCCTGATCCCTAACCTAATCCCCAATCCTAACAATGAGTACGATTGATTCTTATACAACATCACCAGCCAATGACGACGAGCGTTGTAACGTCTCAGCATCAACTGCCATGGTTCAACTGTTTGAACGTTGTTAAAACTGGCATTTCGGAAGTTTATATTCCTCGGTCCGTCAAGTACACACATGGTCACTCGCTTCACACATAGTTTCCACTGAATGACGGGTTTCAACTTCATCTCTAAAGTCTTCTGGTACTTTGGTGTGAACTGTTAGTCATGGCAAAAACATGTTCAACAAAGTAAATGTTTACATTTCAAAGTCCATCCCATTCCCTATCACAAATCGACGTGATAAAATACGATACCACACGTTCCATCCATCAACACCTTATTATGACTGCGTTCTGGTAATATAACGTGCTAGTATGTATATCAATCAATTCACGTCCACTGAGAGAGGACATTCAGGCGAATGGTGGGTGTAATATGTGCATGACCTCATACTATCACATGCACAAGATTGATTTTACTTGCGTGATCGGCTCTGTGTATCCAACTACTGACCAGACATCCATTTCAGTCTAGTCCCAATATATAATTGCCAGGCCCTATCAACAAAATACGGTGTAGTTGTCCACGGTTAATTCTATCAGGCTGTCCCAAATCTCATTCTGTTTTTGGAAACGACAGAATCAATTTTAGGACAACTCAATCTTCCAATATCCGACAATACAATAACTGATACCATCGCATTTGAATTCCTTATCCATTCATTCAATGAATTTATTATTCCTCATTCTATAGAATAAATTATTATATTATCAATATATAATGTGTATTACATATTAACACATAACCAACAACAAGGACAGTTACATGATATGTTTGGGGCCTGGAAACCAAAGCGTTACCAAGGAATACAAATAACCGCGCTCCGGGGTTGCAGGAATTTCCAAGTTAAAACATCGAATGGAGGGCGTGTGTTAAGTATGCAACTTATGTGAAACCTGGTTGGGACAGGTTACGTGATTATTGCGCAAGCTAAACTTTCGATGGGAACATGTAATCTGTACTGCTGTTGTATGGTGTGTTATGTCAGTAACTGAAACCAAAACGGAGAGTCCATTATAGGCCTATCAATTATAGTAGATCCGGGACGCATGAAGCATCTGGGGATAATGTAATTTCCATTGTTCCATACAATTCATGAGGGGGCATACACGTGGTCGGTTTACCCGGTGGCACATGTCTAGTTGAGTTTGACAATGAGCTGAAAACTCCTTCCCGTTTTCACCAACATATGAAAGTTGATATTAACACCTAATCCCAGTATAGTACACTGAAGTGTCACAAGCAATATCAAGCAATATGAGACAATCATCCTATTCATTGTTCTTCGTGTATACATTAGAGTGAAATGGGGTACTGAGTCGACCCTGCAGATAATTTTGTACTTTCATTCAATTTCTACTTTGGACATCTTCTTTGCATGGATATTGTCCTTTGTTGCCCGCCTCTCCCTCAGTTATGTGAACTGCGAATCGTCGACTGAAATGTCTCATCGTAGTTAAACAAACTTTATTTTTGCTGCACCAAAACATGCTAGGCCTCTAGAGTTAATTGAAATTGATTCTGACGTGAAATACATTATTGGAACTCAGACACGAGGTCATGAGTGATAACGACGTTTGCAGAGCAAGGGTCGGGTAATACAACCAGCCACAGGCGCAGGGTTTGAAATAACAAGGAACCCAGGAATAATTTACCCCTCATGAATGCATCACTTACCGGTACCCCTTGTCCTTGCAAATCAGGAGCAATTTCCTTACAAAATGGCCCCTGTGATCTTCGGCTTACTGTGGACATTGGAGTGAATAAAGCCCCTTAGTCAACCAAAATAACCCCTGGTTCCATGTGAAAATGAATGCACCAGGGGTAATTTCTTCTGGAAATTGCAACTAGGCTGGTAGCTGGTCTCTCAATTCGACGCCTGCGCACGCACTAAATATGCTGATACTGAGAATAACAAGGAATAGTAAGGGTGATGCCGTGATGACGATTGTGAAGAGCTGGACAAGAATATGTATCCTATTGCTTTATCAGTTTGTTATAAATAAAGCAGGCATGGGCAACCTAGAGCCCGCGGACCAAGTACAGCCCGCGAGGCCAATTATCCTTGACGGCAGAATGCTTGATGAGCCTGGGCATACTGTGTTAATGATGACCAAATATACATAATTTCAGCCCACGAGGAGGTCATGAAGTGTGCCTCTGGCCCCTGGACTGAAAAAGGTTGCCTATCCCTGATATAGTGAATGTGTTTGTATACTGAGTGTTCGGAAGCTGAACTCCCGTTGTGATTCGGTTCAGGGTGTAAGCCGGTATCATACATGGTAAATCACCCTTGCACACACAAATTAGGCAACTAACAGTCTCGAGGATACTCAGTCACCTGATATCCGGCGTGAAAACATCGCAGACAATGAACCAAATATGTTGCGATGGGACAACTCACGCACCGAGGCGTATTGTTTCGTCAAACCTCATTTATTCACCCATCCACTCCATAAACACGCTCAAGGTGTCGTCGATACACATCATTAATAAGTGTATTATTGGTTCCCACGAGGGTTATTTGCGTCGATCTCAATTGGATATAATTGTCAGTGGATATCACAAACCCAATGAGCCACGTGTTGTTCTGTCAATTATATTCCCAGAGTTGAAACCTGTATAACAAACACATCTTCCCAACCTTTTTTCAGGTTATTGCCGTCATTAGGTGTTCATCAACAT
>JAUOBX010390225.1:0-10691 GCA_032360705.1 Eupentacta quinquesemita
ATTTTTGGTCAAAAATGGGGAAATTGCCAAATTTTGATAAAATCCTTGTAATCAAGCAAAGTCCAACCTGACTGGACTGATCGAGCTGAAATTTGGTGTGTGGATTCCTGACGACGTGTACAGGAACGCTATTCATTGTTGTACATATGGGGGGTCATTTTTGGTTGGAAATGGGGAAATTGTCAAATTGTGATGAAATCCTTGTAATCAAGCAAAGTCCAGGATTCTCCTAATCCACGATGAATCTCTATAAGCCTCTATTGGCTTTCTGGTTATTTTCGTATTCCATGTTCACTCTCTATCAAGCAGCGTATAGCCGGGGTCATCGGGAGAGTTTAGTTCGGCGCGAACTCTAGCTACCGATCATTGACCAGGTTAATTGATATGTATTAACCAAGCCTGGTGCTTTCTAGAACGTCATTGCTCTCGATGAAGACTATTGATTATCTCGCCACACTATAGGTCCTCGCCATCCTATAATATCTAGACTACACTATACACAAAGGTAACTTGTGTAGAATGAATGTCTGTTTGAATAAATGTTGTGATACATTACTGTGGCCTAATCGCCGTCACACGGCGTCATCAATATGGCGAATCCCCTTTAGCCCGCCATACGTGATTCGACCGTCGAATAAACCACGCGTCTCGGAAGCCGTAAATGAAACAAATTTGAATCTGTCATGAACTGAAGAGGTCGAAGGAGGTATTTGTAATATCCACCAAATTGGATGTTGTTGCCGTTAACTCCAACATTATCTTGTCGGGTGAATTATAAGTATACGCGAGGAAGTCAACAGATACTGCTTATACCTCAGAACCTACCAACATTTTGGCATCAAATCATATGGGGTTGTTCAGGATTACAAACTGCATAGGTGACATAGGTGAGCCGGGTCATCATCAGTTGTTGCAATTGACAAATATATTTTTAGACGGCGAGAACAGCAACAAGGTTTTTTTTAACGTTAGACTTTCAGACAATGTCATTGATGTAGTTTAACCTAACCTGTCCCGCATGTTGCTGGGACAATGCATACTGTGTCAGGAGAATCGCCGTGGTCGGCTACAATAACTCAGATCCCTAAGTCGAATCCCCATCCTAATTTAGACGAATTACTTTGGCAGTGATCGGTAAATACTTTATGATATGAGATAACGAGACTTTTGTCATCTAATTTATCATATGATAATCTCTCAAAATAACACATTACTACAGTTCGTGTTCAATAGATGGAATACAACATAGATCTTGTATACACAGATATCGGAAATGAGTTATCTGGGAATGTAACTGTTTTGTCTAAAATTAAATATTAAGTTTCCAGATGAAATTTAAATTTATAATAACAACTTTTACTCCCACATGTAAATATGATACAAAAATTGATGGGATGCTTGAAATCCCCTAGGAAGCCATATCTGGCCAAATCAAGACTGATCGAGGAAGGTTTCTTAAGATAAGGGCTGAAGACACTGAAGAATAACAGCTCCAGTGATTCACCCTCCTCATCACAGGAAACACACAGGGGGAATCTATACTAATTTCATCTTATATAGCAATTCGTTGACTATCAAAATTATATGTAAGAGGCGAAAATTGGAATATTTAATTTTCTTTTTCCGAACTGCGAAATAAGGTAAAAAAAATAACATCAAGGAAAATTGGAGCCTTCCGGTGATAAATTTAGCCACCTGGGAATGGCACTAGGTGCAGAAACCTTTTTTTTCAGTAGTACATTATAAACGTAATTTGATGGCTTTCAAACAGTAGTAGAATCTTCTAACATTTTCGTTAGGGTTATCACTTAATGTCACATTCCTTTTCCATCGAGTATACATAGCTGAGATTATGCCAAAATAAAAGGTAAATGGAAAATCTTATGCCATGTCGACGTATAGAAGTATTGTATGGTAAAACTGTGCCATCCTCGGCAAAAAAGGCTGATACTTCATAAGCATTGTGTGTTCTCAGAATATAACAATAAATAATTTTATTGCTAATTTTCACTTGGGAGTTATTGAGCACAATCTGAGATGAAAAATCATAATCGGGAACTGAGTAGTTGTAGTCAGCTCAAGCGTCACACATCTGATTGATTAAGTTGTTAGTTGTGTAAACTTCTCCGCTGGCAAAAATACAACTAAAGAGAAACGCACCTCACGGATTTTTAGGGCAACATCAAATACAGATTTAAAGGGTGTATGGCTATCATCAGTAAATAATTTCACCCAAGCCGTTTATTGCCCTTCGAAAAAGTGTAAATATCGACCATTTTCAAACCACCATTGACCTTGTTGCTCATCAACACGGTGTGCTTAATCTTCTCTTGTTTTTTGTTCCAAATAAAAATGTAAAAAAGTAAATTTGATTCAACGAAAATACAGGTGGCGGAGATGGAAGAACAGACAATAAATACACTAATTGTGAAACCGCAAATGTTTCAATGATGAAGATTTCACCTATCGGGGTCAGGTCCCGAGTAGACCATACATGAAATGGATTCTCTATACGAGAAAGCTTGGGAGCATAACTCAAGCGGAAGAAATCCTCTTCATGATGCGTGAAGCAGATTCCCAAATATCTTATTTGAGAACACACCTTGTAAGCGGAAGTGTTAGAGTAAATTGGGCGTAAGGTGCAAACGGCCCTGATAAGAACAAGACGGATTTATGTGAATTTACACGAAGGCTAGAGGCCATATAGAAGCTGTGCAATATTACACTTTCCTCCTCAAGCGATTCATTAGACCCGTCGGTTATAATGACCGTATCATCTGGCTTGTTTTTTTTTTATTCGATAGACTAAATGATCATTTCTGAATATGAACACATTGTTCGAAATTGCCCAAAATAGTTTTTCCAATTCTTATCATCACAAGTCAATATAAAACACAACATTCATCCTTCGATGTGTATTTTTGCCCTCAGCTTACCAAATAGTCAGTTGTTGGATCGATGGGGAGTACAATATTCAATATTGTCAATGTTTCATTATAGGGAACCCTTGTTGGCTTGACGACCAATTATTATCGAGAGTGGATGGTTTTGAGATGCAGTTCAATGAGATCAATTTCCACAAAT
Source organism: Eupentacta quinquesemita (assembly GCA_032360705.1). NCBI lineage: Eukaryota > Metazoa > Echinodermata > Holothuroidea > Dendrochirotida > Sclerodactylidae > Eupentacta > Eupentacta quinquesemita. The sequence continues at coordinate 3,085 of JAUOBX010390225.1, forward strand.
ATTTGTCAAACACGATGCTGAAAGTTTTCAATATCATTTATTCTTTTCAATATAGTAGCTATAGTGAGTGTCTATTGTCTCCTTCAAGGATCAACAACGAGATGTAGTTCAATGCGGTTAATCCGCCAAGATACATGTCGAACATAATGCTCGACAGTGTTCAATATTGGTCATTATTTTAATATAATAATTACAGTGAATGTACAATGTGTCCTCCAAAAATCAACATTAGATGAAGGCAATATTTGTCAGAACCTTTTTTCGATCTGAAAGGAGTAAAATCGATGAAAACTGTAAGATCGAATTCATTGTTAGAGTTGTCCGATGTCGTACATTCGCTCAATATGTCAGCTACATTGAAAATGTTATTTGGCACCTCTCAAAAATCAGTACAACATTGTGCTAGCAACGTATGTGCGAAATGTCGTGCTTTTGAACATAATTGAATTGAAAGAAACCCATAATGTCTTGGGCTGCCCGACTAAAGGAGAGCTGTCGTAATAACGTCGAAATGGTCAGAAAATAGGTTCGACCATATTTAAAGTTGATTGTGAGTTTTGAACAACATGAAAACGAAAAAGTGGACTTGCTGAATGAATAGGTAGCTTCTTACATTTGGCATTGAATAGTTATAATTCACCTGTCAATTCTGGGATATTGTAAGCGTTAGCGCGCTATCCAGCATTCTCTTCACCCAGCGAATTCAATATTAACATATACGCCATATCTTGACTTCTTGAAATGCACGAATTATTGAAACGTGCAAGACTTTTACCCCATGCGTGGCGAACTGAGAATACCATACGCCCAGTATCGTCGCGAGTTTTCGAAGAAGTACTTTCAAATCAGGCTGACAACCATCTTATCTCTATCCTAGGTGGACTGTGAACTAATAGGCAATACTCCAGATAAATTTTCACGAAGTTCGTCAAACCACTAGAGTGGCGTCACTCGTTTAATGGTGGTCCGAAAATCGATCAGATAAGAATTCTGCGCACTACGTTTGTTGATCTGATTATCGCCTGGAATCCAGCCTTAGTTGCTGAATATTCCTATTGGAACAATTGATCCTACTAGAGAACGAACTTTGATAGAATCTAAATCTTGCTTATTCAGTCAGTCGGTAAATAATATTACGACAGCAGTACTTCTAATCGTGGCGAAAATTGCCATGGATGAGTGAGGTAGGGATGTTTAGGTAGAATTGAGCCAGGAAATGGGGTAAGAAAATTCACTGCAAGACTAGTTATTTCAATCACTGAGTCACTAAATGTTCACAGTTTAGTGGCCAATACTTTCCAATTTCACGTTGTTAGTTTCCAGAAACAGGACTAAGTGTGTTAGATGAAAACGAAACGAATGCTTATGTACATTGGATGTATGATGAAAGCTGGACAAAATCTCAACAGGAATTCTGAAATGACCAAAAAAATGAGGCCAGGGTATGTATACGTATACAAAGAAGAGGCCTAAGTTATACATAACTGTCTTCGAGAACGCTCGTTGGGCGCGAATTCGAAAGGTTCCAAATTTTCAGACACAGAAACAGTATTTGCTACTATTTTTGAACAATTTATATATTATTAATGAATCGATATTGTTATGTAGTGTCACTGGATCCGCCAGGTTTATCATTCTAGTAATGGACACCATATAACTCATTTAATACTATACCTGAAACCCTCCATGCAACACACTCAGCGTAGCCTGGGAATATCGACTTTCCACAAAAAAACACCAGGTACTTGTTGTGACAAAAACGATTCAACTGAATAGCTAATTTATAGTCCAGATGCGCTTCACTCGGAGAAACTTTATCTTTGAGTGAATTGCCTGAGGCTGCAAGTGGGATAATCCATCATCAGTTGCATATATTTGAATATTCAAGGTCGTGATGGATTGACAGGTCACATCCCGTTCATCGACGTTTCAAAGAAATGCAGCTAATATGGTAGATGAGGAATAGCATCATCTATTAGTCCTGACGTCCTGACGTCAATACGACACATATTCCGACCGGGTAGGAGGATTCAAAGTTTGCACTATACGCATTGAACAATATACGTATATTGATCAATGCGTATGGTGATAATTAGATAACTGGACTAATGCAAATAGTTTTCAAGTATCTACACGGTAACAAAATAACTCATAGTATGGTGCGTGCAGTCGCCCTTCGAAAAACTCAGAACCAACCTCGCTGTTGTTAGTATGATTTATGAGGGGGAAATGGACCTGATTCACTGAAAAATAAAAATAAGTAATATGATGATTTCAAGTAAAATTCCAGTTACACTAGGTATAAGTATTAGGTAAGGGGTACCCAGAATGAAGTTGAAGGTCCTTATACATAATGCAAGAATTTTACTCTACTTTGTGTAATCTAGTTATTTTGTAAGTGCGACTGAGCTAATCCGATCTCTGTATAAAATGTTCAGGTCACTTAAAGATTACACCTTGAGGTGCTCCGCGTCAGTTCTCGTCTGTATAGTTATCAGTGCCCCGTCATCCTGGCCAGAGTTTTATCCAATATATTGTTGCAGATTGATACTGATATAAGAGTAAATTGTTTCCGAATGAAGACTCGAAGCGAATCCTTTAGTATTGGTTGCCTGATAATCGACAGACAGACTTTCTAAATACCAATCCCCTCTCTGGGTATCAGTATCTATAAGCAATGACTAAAGGACGGAGATATCAGGACCGTTTAGATGTGTTCCTTTTCCCACTCAATCTGAACTATTGGAATTAGGTATCTCACTTCTTGACATCTCAAAAAAGGAATTAGGATCCGATGCGGATTCTAACAGAACCTATTAAACAATGCCAACATTTTCACAATCCTTTCGTCGAGTATAGGAATACCTAGTCGTTACCAATGCCGACATTAGATTCGCCTATATATATTATACCAGAATGATAATTGGGTAAATCAAATCAATCACTAGGCATTTATATAATGTCCGAGTAACAACTAACAACATGAAGACTTTCTAAATACAAATCCTCCTCTCCAGGTATTGTCATACAGGTCTGAAGCACAAAGCTATATCAGTAAAAACTAGGGGAAATCGAGAATGACGTCATTTCCAGATCATGACTGTTTAGATGTGTTTTCTCTTTCACTCGAAGTAATGTATTTGATCGAGTACCTCACTGCTTGACATTTGAAATTAGAATGATGGGGATTCTGACAGATCCTACAACAATGTCAACATTCTTGCAAGAATACCTGCATAACCAATGCTGACTTCAGATCATGCTTTGCTGACCAATGATAAATGAATGGGGAAAGTCCTCAAGGACGGTTTAGAACAAATAATCAAATACTGATTGTCTGGGATTCAACATGAGGACTTCCTAGATACCAGTTCCTCTCTCTGGCTATCAGTTTGACATACAGCTCTGAGGCATCTACAAGTGGTAACTGAAGGAAGTCAAGGAAATTACCGTCATTTCTAAATATCAGGAGCGTTTAAATGTGATACTTCTTCCACTCAATCTGACATTTTAGGAACAGTAACTCACTCACTGATTGACATAGATTAAATTAGGATTTAATATGGAGAATAGCATGACAGAATTGTGTGCCATGGAAGCTGGACAAACTTACCTGACCATGGGTGAAATATTTTTACGACTGAGTGTCATATTCCTGTGGTCACCTCGGTCCTTTTGGGGTTGTGGACAGAGACATTTTAAACATCAAACTGTATTATTCTCTGATTGTTTTTTGCTGAATTGAATACTATGGATCAATGGACATCGAAACGAATTGTTAAACAGACCAATCGGTCCAGGTTCAGTCGGGATATCTAACAACTTTTCAGAATGAAAGCCAACTCATGATACAAAGACAGTAACCCGACTCCCGCGAAGCGAGCTAAGCGAAGTCCTTGCGGTTTAGTGACGTCAGAAAATCGACAAATCGATGCCCAAATCGGCATAGTGATTCGTCCGGTCTTCTTGGATCGGAGCTCTCTAATGAGTGGTTCCAACGGAACCTTCATAACAAGGCCACCATTTCTGCCGAATACCTTCACCTGCCAACGTTTACTGAGTGCTGACTTCAGATTCCTCTTTGCTGCCCATATATAACCACAGATTAATGGGTAAAATATGTCCTTATACAAACATGTGGAGCAAATTATTGAATATTGATTGTCTGAGGATTGACATTCAGACTTCCTAAACGCTAATTGTCATCTCCGGATATCAGTTTATTTGACACGCATGAGGCATCCAGATCCATAAAAGGTATCTGGAGGAAGTAATGATAATGATGCAAATTTTTGGATAAGAACTGTTTCCGTGCGTTCACTTTTTCATTTAATTTAAATCGTTTCCTTAGGCAGCACACTGCTTGACATTCCGAAACTGGAATAAGCATAGAACGATACTTTTTGAGGCATTCTTTATTATGACAATACCGGCCAACATTCTCACTTTCTGCGCAAAAAGCCTTCGCTGCCAATGTCGTCGTTCGGTCTGCGACTCTGCGTGGCAATAAACAGTTCCCGATTTTCCAGAGAAGCGCGAGAATCCCTATATCGATAACTGAATCGTGTACCGACCACATATACCGGGTAGAGAGCAGAATCCATTGTGATTAAATAAAGCCTCCACTTTGAAGCTATTATACTACACAACCCCTCCTTGCTTCTCCGAATGAATTCAATACACTACAATTTATAATAACGTTCCAGATTCCGTTCACTGAATGCAGCAACAATGAAATCATGTGAGATGTAAAGTAGATATGATTGCGTACATGTGGCCCCTGCTCGCAATGTATACGAAGGTCAGACTGGTAATGTTTTTTGTTAGGTGTCTTTCCCTAACCATACGCCAACTCCTTAGCGGTAATACGCCTCGTGCAATCTAAAATGGTTATGCTTCACGCCAAGTTAATGCCGATTGGAGACTGAACTATTCACTTCACTTCACTTCACTTTCACTCCGAGGAAGTCAAGGGGGTTTCCTGCCGTGTTCCCCACCGACAAGAAAGGTTGACACACTGGAAGATGACTCTTCAGGACATTGCTAACAGTACCCCGAACTCCTTTCAAGCCTGCTTATCACCTTGGGCCAAACATGGTAGAAGGAACAGAGGCAGACAACGAGACACATTCGTCGACATCCGTAAGAGGGACACGGACAGAGGGAAATGAGAGAGATCACTGGCTGTATGACGAGTGTGATAAAGTCACAGTGGTGAACCCAAAACCGAGAACAAAATGATGCACCAGTTAGTTGTATTTGGCCGAAATTATATTTTTGAAGGAAAAATTTGTAGTAAAAGAAGCCAATAATAAATATTATGTCAATATGAATTGCATTATTGTGAAATTCTGAAAGAGAAATCCTAAGAAATAATCCAGCCAGTGGGTTTAAGATCACAACATTTCTGTTGGCTGGAAGGGCCTCCGGAAGACTGCTGTATACCAGGAACGTTTGACATGTTAAGAGGAATTCGGGGGAACCATCTTGCAAAATTGTTCCTACAATTGGTTCGGGAAGAAGGAATCGTCATGTATATAGACTCTGTGTGAATTATCGCGACCAACAGGTTTCATACACTATGTGTATTTGACCGAGACCAACAAGTTCAGATGTTGAGACTTTGGTGCAACACTTCAAACCAGTAAATACTAATCAGTTCTTTCATAGGCCTATATGAATAGACACCGACACTAATAGGCCTATGGAAGATTATCATTTATCGTAGTATGTTTAGCCTTACCAATACAAATGTATCGATGTTATTGAAAGTATCGAGTACATCATGAGAGAACTTCCATAGGCGTTGTGATGTCTGATGCTATCCACCTCATGGTGAATATATTCAATCAATTGTTGTGTGCGAACACCACCCCATCTTGAGCACAGCGAGCGGAGACCACACTTGCTATATCGTACCTAACTTACATGATGTGTCCATCTGTCCATGGGACATCGAGATACCCAGTCTCTAATTTATAAACATGGGATATCACTACACTGTGAGAAGAAACGCTTAGTCATTATGGTAATTACGTAAAGGTTTCTAGCTGCGGCTTAGCAGCTCAAGCAGTCGTCATGTCCCTCCGTCGTCCGTTCGTCCGTTCGTCTGTACATCCGTTCGTCAGGTTCGCAAATATCTTCAGAGCCGTACATGCGATCAACACGAAACTTGGCACACATATCTGCCCTCCAAAATGTTGGATGAGTTCGAAAGTGGGCGTCGCCGCAATACTCCGCCAGCTGCCATTTTGAATTTTTTGACGAACTGATAGTATCGCTTATTTGTGCGTTTCGGAACGTGGTGATCGTTTTGAGACTTACTTTTATTTTGGCACCATACGACCCCACCCGGCCGCCATTTTAAGTTTGTGACGAACTGATTTCATCGCATATTTACACGTTCTGGAACGAGGCGATCGTTCTGAGACCAACTTTCATTTTCGCCGATCACGACCACGGCCGGCTATTTCGAATTTCTCGACGAACTGATTTTCTCGCATAACTGTGCGTTTTGGAACGTGACGATCGTTCTGAGACCAACTTTTATGTTCGCCCATTACGACCCCACCCGGCGGCCATTTTAGATTTTTGACGACCTGATTTCATCACAGATTTACACGTTTTGGAACGTGGCGATCGTTCTGAGACCAAATTTTAGTTTCGCCCGTTACGATATATTGAACCTGTTTCATTGTTATATTCATATTAGAAGTGATGGCAACTGATAGTCAAAAACAGCTCTAACAACAATGTTATCAATTAGACTAAATTTTCTGTTCTGATTATGAGCATGTCGTTCCAATACTACGAGTGGCCTACATTAATTTATTCTTCATATTGCAAGTCAATAAATTACGGAGCATTTATCCTTTGATGTGCATTTTTGCCTTCAGCTTGCCAGCTCCTCGAATAGTTGTTAGATCGATGGCACAATGTTCAATATCGTTCATGTTTTATTATAGAGAGTCCCTTGATGTTGGCTTGTAACTTATAAATATGGAGAGAGGATGGTTGCGCGATGTAGTATATTGTGTTCAATGTCTCCAAATATTTGTCGAACATAATACGTAACAGTGTTTTATATAGTGTGTTTACTGTGTCTTCCAAAAATCAACAGCGAGATGTAGTATAATGTGTTGAATTTCTCAAGATACTCGTCGAACATATGCTCAACAGTGTTCAATATTGGTTATCTTCTCAATATAGTAGCTACAGTGAGTGTCTATTGTATCCTGCAAAAATCACCACTTGTCTTGCATTCTCGAAGAAAGATATTCAATGGGAACTATTCGAACTTTTTGTTCAGAATGTCGTTTATTTGCTCAATATGACCGCTACACCGCCTACAGTGGAAATGTCGCTCAGCCCCTGTCAAAAATCGAAGAAACGTGACCCTAGCAACGTGTGTGCACAATGTTGTGCTTTTAGGGAGAATTGAAAACCCTGCACTCTATTGCCCTGAACTTCCTGACTAAAGGGGGCTGCAATGATAACGTCAAAATGGTCAGAAAGTAGGTTCGACAGTTTACAATGATCGGTAGTCGTTTCATAACTCCTACTTTCCCGTACCGTATGAAACTCGCGCGTTCGTGTAATCCGTGAGA
>JAUOBX010390336.1:0-10691 GCA_032360705.1 Eupentacta quinquesemita
GGAGCTGGAGTGGCTCACTTTTTTCTCTCGCTTGGCCCAAAGATCCCAGAGGGCATTCATTACAGCAGCGGTGGCAAGGTGGATGACCCCTTTCTCTGGCCCAAGCTGACAAAACAGAAAGATAAGGAATGTAGAATTACCAGTGGCAACCTTGATGAAATTCGATAAATAAGCAGGTTCATAGATGTTGAAAGAATTTTTCAAAACGATCACTTTGGGTCCGGTTTTCTCGCATAATAATTATTGCAAAATAATAACAATTTTCACTGATCTGCTCATTTCCACCTTACTCCCATTGCAATCGATTCATAATCAAGGAGACAAGTTATTGAGCCAGTTCACGGTTGCATTCCACGCGTATGGTAATGATCTGTGTCGAAGGTCAAAGGGGGACGCGCAGAGACCGGCGACTCGTACAGTGTACAGAGCAAAGAAGATATCGTCCGTGTGGAGGTAGGGCAATCTTTTGAAACTCACTGGAGAAAACTATAGCTCCTTTCACCTCGAAACGTCACTTATATTTCCCCTCACTTGAGAACAATAACATAGTCGCAGACTGGGTGAAATTATGTAATTACCAACGAGTTATGGCAGTTCAAAAATACCCCGAAACGATAAGTCAATGTGTGAAATTTCGTCAGTACCCCCACGTTTCATTAAGTTATGCCGCTGTGAGCATTCGCATTGATAACCGTGAACACAGATATGGCAGTGCTACCGATTCCCTAGCTTCGAGATCACTTTATTGGCTACGCATACATATCCAAGCACCATGTTACCTACACAGGACATGTTCACCAGGCCTTCCCTCTAGAATTCTGCAAAAAAGAAAAAGGCTCATAGCACTGCTATACTGTAGCTGAGCATTCGATAGCAGATGTCATGCTCCGGTGCCCCCATAACCACTCGGCACAATTTTTAGGCAACTACTTCAGTTATGAGCATCGCATGAGACAGGAAAGAGTTTCGTTGCTTGTGTGCCACATCTAAACTAGAACTAAGTTGCTATCATCCATTCATTCAACATGGCCCAACCATATTAGTCTGTCTCCCTGGGCACAATATTACTAATTCTTGCTATACCTAGGCGATATCTTTTTTCTTTTGCCTTCACTATATTAGGCACAACTTCACAAGATTTATCCTCATAAAAATACATTTTACCCAACGGAGCTGTGAATCCGAGACCAGTTTCTTGTAAAATGCTCCAAAGTCATCAAAGATATCTTGTACTTTCTGGCCGATCAGATGGATTTTCAAGGCTTCAATCGCAGTGACAACTGTGGAGAGAAGATATTGAAACAATTATTATTTTCTCCAAGTCATTCCAGGGGTCTGGGTGCTCAACGGGTTATAATACATGAGTGACTCCTTTGAATATAGTTTCGAGGATAGGAGGTGTCTTCCTTCAACAAGGCAATAGGGGAGGGGAATTCTGGGTATTTTTGTACCCGGGTACCTGTCGAGAATTTCGGTCGGGTACCCGAAATTCCCTCTCCTCCATAAAAAAAACACTTTTTTTTATCTCTCTTTCTATGAGAGTTGCCAACACTTCCAGACCATCTGCATCACTACATAGAATATTATATTGAACAAATGGCTTTTTTGAGGGGACCTCTGAATATTCTGACTAGATATCTACCGATCTGTCATTTTCCCACAGGCTGAGGGACTAATTAAAATGAGCTCTCTAAAGGGAGTAGGGAGTGACTTTTTTTTTTGAGTATCGAGTAGGACATTTGCCTACCCGGGTCCTGACACTTCCGAGCGGGTCCCGGTTACCTGGGTCTTGGTCACAGCCCTGGACAAAGTAAACTCTGTTTGGAATAAATGCCACCACCCACTTTACAACAACTTCCATAACAGCCGTATCCATGAATAATAACAATTTACTTCACTTTACTTTCAAACTTTCTAGGGTAATATCCGAGACACCACAGATCTTCTGGAATATGTGATGGACAAACCCAACGTGATCCCTCGGCTCAACAAAATGATCCTCTCTCCCGATACGCAGAGGTTCATTGATCTCACCACAACAGTCGGTAGGTGCTAATAATCACAATAATGAGGATAACAGGTCGTACATAGCGCTTCATCACAGCTAACAGTCCCAAATCGCTTTACAGATATTACCACTGATAATCAGTGACTTGTCAATCCCGCACTTATGGTGCTTGACTCCTTTTGTTTCCTCCTGACGCACCGGAACAGTGTGTCACAGAATCAAATCCCCCCGGGGGATTCTTAATAGTGGCGGCAATAGGCTGCGCATTCAATACTTAACATAATCGTAGTAACAAATTCAATTTTACCTTTTCGATATGGGGTAAGCAGTTGGCATGTTGCCCTCTGTTTGTCAATTTGACTCCTTCTCCAACTTTAAGATATTGCCCTTTATTGATGATAATGATTGATTGGTGGTTGTTGGAGCATATTAACAACTCCAATGATCTCACCTAAAAATTGTTGCCATAGTGTGTTACTGAAAATTGATTTGATGTAAAAGCTGCGTCATACGAGATGAGTCTGCCGGATCTGACTTTAAGATTCAATTTGATTGCTGTACAAATTATTCAGGCTCACAAATATTATAATCTGAATACTTCATACAGTCAACTGACAGGACTTATTGCAACATAACCAGAACATTTCCCATAAATACTAAGTCTACTGCATTACAGCAGAACCTGAATGCCAAGATCACACTGATCACAGCTGCAAATAGCCACCTCTGGCGAAACGTGCGGAAATGGAACCCGGAACTGTTGCACACCAATCGACGATACTGTGTGGCCACTTTTCCACTGGTGCACATGATTGGTATACTTCAATGACATATTTCAGTAAGTAATTCTGTGAAAATAACCATCCCAAACACAGCGAGATGCTACAGTCATAACATTTCAAATGTAATCCAAAGAAAATCATTCTCGGCCATTTTTCTCAGCTTTCGAAAAATACTACTTGTAGATGCACAGTTCTTTACTCTTTGCTCATTCTTTTCGAACAGCACCTGATTCTCAAGATGTCGACAAAATGAAAGCAGGCGAGCTGACTGCCTCCGTGGTGAACTCGGTCAAGTACCTGACAAAAAGAGGTAAGTTTAACGTTGTGCATGATGTGCATGACGCATTCATCGCATATCATGTCATGTTCATGCCGTTGCCGTTGCCGAGTAGTTGACAGGATTATTCTCCCACATGAATTACAGATTGGTTTAGATAATTGTAATATGTGATCGAGACCTACTGGTGGTTCCATTTTCTAGAAATGCACAAAGTGTTTCTACCGCCCATTTGCTCGATCATCATATTTCCAAACAATTGGCTCCTAAATACATGTATGTTCCAACAAGTCCTTTTTGTTTCCCAGCTTTTGGAGATTGGATTAGCTCAGTCGGTGGAGCTCCAGACAGATGATTGAATTGAAAGGTTTTAGGTTTGGACCCTGCGAAAGCTTGTTGGCGTGACCTCTGGTATCTCCATCACCTTGTCCCAACCAGGTGTTTATGGGGACCTGCATGGGAACTAGAATTTATCTCGCCCACTCACTTACCACCAATCAACCCCTGCACTGCCTCCAATATTCTAACGAGCACCCTGGCAAATATGAGAACTGTTAAAAACTGTTAACAATTTTGAAAGCCAAGGTCTCATTAGGCTCAAACAGATTGTGTGGCAATATGAGAAGGAGGATGGGGTTGCCAACCCATACTTACTAGAATATATTTGCCAGGGTGCTCATTAGCGTATTGGGGGCCGTGCAGGGGTTGATTGAGGGTAAGTATTGTAATTCACAGATTCACAAACCAGGCGAGCTTAGTTTGGTGGAGCACAATTCGTGCCCATTGTGGGGGCAACTTACTCTCCAGAATTGTTAGAAAGCATGCCTCTCTCCTGTAACATCTGTAAAAGCACTTTGAGACCACTGTGAAACATAGATCAAGCACATTGGATATTTCTATTTCCAATAGCCAATGCCTCTCTTGGTTTGTAGATGACGCATCCATCCGTCAAGTCTCTATATGGGTGGTGGCCGATCTGTCAACTCCAGAGGGACGTCATTTCTACTACAACGGGATAAAGCATGCTGTGAGTCTCACACAAAATTGTGATATTCTCTAACGACTGCTTGCCATTTCTTTGTCCTTGACTGGTAACCTCTTGCCTGTGTCCGAATGAGAAATCATGTACCATGATCACAAATAACTGATAGATATCCACTGAAGCCTAGACGCGATAGGCTGTACACTGCCACTATATTGTAGCAAATACGACAACATGTTGCCACTCCAACAATTCAATCCCCACAACAAAAGTGACAGAGGAACATTTAGGCATTAGTACAATAATTTGATTCTATGGTCTGCTAGTTTGAATGATTCATAGGTTTGCCGGATTCGATGAAAATTGGTGGATGTGGTTCAGATTTTTTGCAACAGCAGAGGAGTCAATATTCATTTCACCAGATTGTTTTACTTGGTATGTGTTGACTACAGACTACAGACACAGGTCCTTTAATCAAGTAATGGTTTCACAGATTTTCATCACGAATTTCCTATTTGATGGTGAATTCATCTGTGCCCTAATTATTGTTATATCGATCTGTGTAAGGGAAGGAATTTAGGCTACCTATGTCTGTATTTTGTTCTTCGGGGGCATGTTGTTGTATGTCGAACAATGGCCACTACAGGTTATTTACAGTCTAAATTACATGTTTTGTGCAATATATGTCTGATAAAAAGTCTGTCTCATATCACTTTGAAACTAGACTTTTTGAGTTCCCCTCGTAAAGAGCGTTGTCTCATTTGTCATCAAGAATAACCCATCCTATGAACTCATAAAATGATTGGGACTAAATCAGTCTGTATGGGAAACCCACTAATCACCCCAAAAAAGTGAGAGATCGATTTGCAAAGTCACTTGTATTTAACAATTTGCATGAATCATTAGGATCAAGTCAAAGCATTTTCTGCTTTAATTTGGATGCTTGAGTACAGGAAGCCACTTAACCATATAACATCCAGTGGGGTGCAGTGACAGCCAGCCAGTACATATTCAGACTAGTTTTGGAGCCTACAGAAGTGAATAGCAACTTGACAAAGGATATGAATGGAGCTCTAGAGTAGAAAGTAGGGCTTAAGTGAATAATAGGTGGCGGATTCTTCCTGGTGACACACTGTGCAAGCTTCAGATAACAATTTGAATATATTTATTCTTTTTCCATTCCCGAAATTCACTCAGGAATACTTCCTCCCAGGTTTAGGGTTGGGGCTAGGGTCAGGGGTAGGTTAGGGTTAGGGTCAGGGGGTTAGGGACAGAAATCCATTATACATTTGAGCCGAAAGTAGTACTGTGTAGTTGTACCTTGATTTTTGGAGGGGACTTGACTTATTGAAATCATTGACATTGTACTAGCCTAGCCTACTAGCCTATTGTGCCATAGCCTAGGCTACAGTACATGTTTTACTACTAGTACTCCTCAGCCTAGCCTAGCTTAGGCTACTGTGCAATTGGTAGTTGGTATTCTCAAGCCTAGAGTTACATACTGATTAGTGTGTGACTATCTCAGAAGCCTGCAACTGGACTGAAATAGTTAACAAACAGAGATAACAATTATGGCAACTCAACTGAAATTAGGAAGGAGAAACACACAGCCAGTGGAGACAGACAGTGGTGATAAATGTGGAAAGTGTGATGAGTTAGTTGGCCCGGACCTTGTCGATGCTGACGAGAGTATAGAGGCAACGTGGGACGACAAACAAGCGAAAGTGCTGCGCTTATTCCATGAGCTACAAGTGCCAGAAGTATATGTGGAACAAGTTATACAGCTGAAGAACAGGCGGTTTATCAGTGTTGCATTGATTAATGGAGAAGCAAAGAGTATGGTCCTACAAAAGGCTCCCTCACTAAGGCACAGCGAACAATATGCCAATGTATATATACGACCGGATTTGACATTTAAGCAAAGGCAGGAACAGCGGGTACTGAGAGAAGAAATGTAAATGAGGACGCAAAGGGGGGAAAAACTTGAGGATAAGGAAAGGCCGACTCGTTCAAATAATAGAAGTAGGCCAAGCAGCAGGGGAGCAGAGTTGAGGAGACATTGGTCAAAACAAGAGAACTGGGACAGAGAGATGAGCCTGAACATGTAAATATCGTAAATAATGATAGTGGTGTGGAAAAGAAAGACTGTTAATTGAACTGCCTTTACATCAATGCAAGGAGTCTTGTACAAAATATGGATTTACTGCAAGCCTATGTAGCAGGCAACTAGAGCTAGAGTTTCGTTTCCCGTACGCCACAGGTCCCTCAAACACGTGCACGCGGATTCGGTGCTGGGCTTTTTCATTTTTGCTGAATGGTAGCCTACTATTAGAATCCTTGTTTCAGGCTTATATATACTTACCTCCGCTTAGTAATATGCCTAAATCAGCGGGTCATCACGCTTGAACTGAGGTCTGACCCTGCCGGTTCAGTCGCCCGCGGGCGAGCCTTTGAGCCTATAGCGGCTTTCGACCGAGCCGTCTCGGAGGACTCATGCGCCAGGCGACGGCCGTCTGGACTCTAGTCGGACCTAGTCGCCGTGCAGCGGTCCAGCGCCGAGTCGCCGACATCGTGGGCTTCGAGTATGTCAAGTGACTCGATGCAGCCCCGTCGGCGGCCCCTGACAGGAAAGCCGCGCAAATCCCGTCTGCTACCTCCTTGGGAGGACGGCAGACGTTCGGTCGAACATGGTCTGAGGCTCGTTGAGGACCTCCAGACTGCCATTTGCGTTCAAAATGTTAATGATCAGTGAGGTTCTCCATTTCACACTAACACCCGCAGCTGACTGCGAATTTAATCGAAGCACAAGCTAATGGATCAACCACCAAGAAGTGCAGTATCACCATCCCAACTCACGAAGGGCGGACCGCGAATTTCGACCTTTTGCACGCTGTGCTGAAAACAGATGGTGTTCCGTAGTAGCGCGGCGCAGGTCGCACCTATCGATCCTGAAGGGGTCGAGTCCGGTTGCTGATCGCTCGGAGATTGGGAACGCGGAGTGGTGTTCCGGCCGTACTTTAGCACCTTGCACCCGCCGTGCTCCGGGGTCGAGGTCTGCGACGTCTGCAAGGGCAGTTGCTATGTTAACTGGCTAGACGCCACGACCGCGTGGGTCGCGCGCGGGAGATCCGCGGGTTCTTCCTGTCTCTGTTTTTTTCCACATGTGTGCGGCGATGGTCCACATGCCGCCCGCCGGGAGAGACGGTGAGACTGTCTCGGCGTTCGATTCGACGCGATGCCTTGCTGGGAGCAGAGGGGGTTGCTCGAAGTGGGGTTTCCGATTCGGTGATGACTCCTCCGCGGGTTTGACTATCATTACCTCTAAATGATCTAAGTTTGACTGTCTTCTCGTCACGCCTCGACAACCCAGTTGAGCCATAATGCAGGAATGCCGGTATGCGGTCGATCCAGAGTCCTCATTTAGCCTTTCAATCGATTGTAGTGACGGGCAGTGTTAGGAGGGGGCAGGGAAGTCATCAAGTCCCTGTCCCCAGCACGTCGAAGTTTCAGCGGATTACCCAGACCTGTCGGCCGTGGACAAGTTTCTCCGCTGCTTGGGTCAGTGTAGCGCGCGTGGCAGACTCATCCAGTCGACAACCTCACCGCTCATAGATATGCCGTTGCGCCCTCTATTTGGATGAAGGGGGATCTACTTTTTACATGTTCATATGCCTATCCATATACACATGGGCCTACTATCGACATACAGTCGTTCGAGACCAGAGACCAGGCATTCAAGACCAAGACCGAGTCATTATCATCCGAGACTACTGGTTAGCCGGGACAGAGACCAGGCTCCGAGACCAGTCTTGAGATTGAGACCAGGTCTCGGGTACTATCAATGCTTCAGATAGCGAGGCCTTCCCCCTCATATATTATCGCATGTGAGATATCGTACTGATGCGCAAAAATGAATCTCCCTAATTATTGGGTTTTTGCACTAATTATACCTCTTAGAACCCTCTTAGAACCTTTTTTGGTTCTAAAAGGAACCCTAGAGAAATTTCATTGGGTTCCTTTTAGAACCAAAAAAAGGTTCTAAAAGGGTTCTTTAGCCAAACAAATGGTTCCTCCAGCTTCGAGAACCTTTTGGGAAAAAACTATGGAGAACCCTCAAGGGTTCTTGGTAAAACGATAAAAAATGTTTTTAGCCAAGGGTTCTTAAACAAAAAAGGGTTCTTAAACGAACCATTTTTTCTAAGAGTGTACGGACACATGGAAACAGGGCTTTAGAGTCACTTCTTTCTGGTACATTATTCTAACTAGATCTGCTGGATCCACTCTACTCATTTTCAGCTATAACTGAAATCACATGTATATGCGCTACTTGCCTACTTCTCCGAATTCGATGCACAGTCGAGGCTTTTTCTCTAACATAGCGATCGGAAACAATATAGGCTCTAAATAATATTCTAAGACAAGCATGCAGCTAGATTCTGTAAATCAGAATATGGTAGAGAACCATTCATGAGGTGTAATCTGTCAGTATTTATGTAATTACTCTGTTCAGATACTTCTGCCTTCGCAGCACAAGTTTCTACACATTAAACATTTTCCTCTGTTGCTATGCCAGGGGGACCCCCAGTCACCATACACTAATGTACCCCAAGGAAGCTAGGACACATCTGCATATGGTCCACAGATCTGGAGTATATATTGAACCTGGTCTGTACGTAGGATGTGTGAAGGTTCGCACGCTATTGATTGAGTGGCCAATCCTATCATTGTCCAGTAATGGACCATCCTCTAGCCCTATGCAAGGACAGTCCAACATTGTTTTCACCTGTACCCCAACTGGGTGGGCCATGAGTGATCCACAGATCTGGAGGATGTCTCGGACCTGGTCCATGGATAGGATGGTTTGCCAGCTGTCGATGGAGTGTCTACCAATGGTTCCCTCATATGGTATGTGGTACACCTTGTTCTGGCCCAATTGGACAAAGAAAGGAGAATCAAGCGTCTGACCATGATGTACAGAATGTTGAACAATCATGTTGACATACCGGTACCAATCAGCAACTATGTTACTATCAACACCCGGAATACCAGGGGGTAAAATCAGAAACTAGTCCACCTCGTCATAGTAAAGCTGAATATCAACATCTGTTCTTCCCGTCCACGATTGCGGATTGGAACCTTCTTCCTGCAAATATAGTGAACGTGCAATCCAATCAAAGTTCCAAAACTGAGATTAAGAAGTTCTACAACTCCAGACGCAAATAGTGTTTCTAGTGATGTTCTCAATGTTTGCGCTATGTGCCCCTCTGGATATTTTGCCGACTACCAGATCCAGTATAATAAATAAACAATTAGGGCCGACACACCATCCAACTCCTCCAACTGTCCCATGCCCTCTCCGAAAATAGGTTAGCCCTGGAAGTCCCTTCACAATACTGCTTTCTGAATGTCCAATTTGGGTAATTGTGAACATTAGTATAGTTACTCTAATATGTTGTTATTCGACTAACGCTGGCCTTCCGAGTTATTATACTGTTTGTTTTCGATATTCTTGTTATTAAAACGAATATTGTCATGTTTCGTGATTTCTGTAAATTATGGTAAGCAATATGTTGACCCAACGTTAATCGATTGCCGAAGATTGACAAGCACGTGTCTGACGGCAGTGTCATATAATAATATCCGACGATCATAGCAGAATGTTGAAGTAACAATTAAGAACACGACGATGTGTAGTGATTTCTTGCCGTATTTACAACTCTGGCGTACATCTGGGCTAATGATAATTTTTCTGTTTGGGGAGGGTAAGGTGCGAGATGAAACATTGACTCTTGACTTGACTACCCAACCCGACTCATGTTAGGAAGGCCTACATTGTGTGCACAGAGTGATGTAGGCCAGTCTTGATCTCGAGATCACATTTTGTTGGTCTCGATCTCGACACCCTGACTTCTCCGTCTCGGACTCTGTTTCGGACCCTCTTGGTCTCAAAAACTTGTTGTTCAGGTACGCTGATAACTTTTTCGACGCGACGTTTTGTATGTTGTAATTCCGGAAAAATTCACCGTCCGATATTATCTAAAATATATCACAAGTGTTACCGTAATAGAGTGGCATAATCTAAGATGTTTTAGGTAATTTTACAGATATACTTTCCGAGCGTTCTGTCAAAATTTCGAGTGAGTATCGAGTCATAACACATAATTAACCTAACCTAATGAAACTCTTGAGCCATATCAGTTTGAAGAGTTTTAAACGTGTGCCAAGCCTTATGACAATATAGCCTAACATTTAGGGTAATTTCACCTTGGTATGCCTTCACGAGTGAAAATAGCTCCTCCGGTTGTTCCTATAAAACAATTCGGCCAGTCAAATGGTTGATGACATCATTTTTTGTCGGAAAAACATCATCCTCTTCAAATTTGATTGAAATTACGTAGTATCTAGTGCATAGTATGTTGGTATCATTTCCAGCGCAGCGCTGAATTTCTTTTTACACCGTATAGGGCAAATGATACTGAATCGAGCCAAGCATACGAAATCACACGACCTGTCTTTTTATTGAATTTGTCTGTTTGATCGATGGTGCATCAAATCATGCGTTGTGATAACTCAGGCGATGAATTGTAAAACATCAATCTTCCCCCATTACCAGTAGTGCATGGTGTGTTTTTCTTTAGAGTT
>JAUOBX010390447.1:0-10690 GCA_032360705.1 Eupentacta quinquesemita
TTCTAGAACTTACTATGCTCACAGTTTGGCCCCTCGAACCCTGGTGAACAGATACACTTGTAGCTAGGGGGTTGCAGGATGCACGTACCATCGTTCAAACACGTATCACTCTCGCAAAACAGTACTTCTGCAAATATAAGGTTTAATAACTCCTAAAAACAACACATTTCAGAACAAACTCTAATTTGTAGTGTCCTCACTTACTGCAGGTTACTCTATCGTTCCCACATACTCATTGTTTATTATAGATTTTACGTAATTGTCCCACAGAACATTGGTATAGCATACCTTCTGTTTTCATGGTAATTAGTAAGTACCAATTATGTATTGTTGTCAACTCGATTCTTCGTGCCAGGAGAGGAGGCACTAGATATATTCAGTAAATTAACCAACCTAATGCCTTCTCTGTCCGAATCCTAATCAGATTAAGAACCCAGCTGACTCATACGAAATTTCAACACGAATGGCCAATCATATAAACCCAGGCACACACATATATGACAGCCCACTGCACCTTGCAAATAGGTTTAGTCACTCCTTCGTTAACACGTATGCTGAATACTGCGTCCCTTTGACAAGTTTCCGTCCCGTCTCCGAGGAGGAAGTGCGCAGTGTTGTACTGAAATCTTTCTAGGAAACCAGTACACCTGATGCCCATTCTACATGGTTACCGAAGCAGCACATCGAGTCCCACCTTCCAGTTATTACTGACATCGTTAATGCATCACTGGACAGTGGCACTTTCATGACAGACTGTCATCAAACCATCATAAACCGATTCTCAAGAAGCCTTCAATGGATCAGAACGATCTAGCTAACTACAGGCCTATCAGCAGCCTCTGTTTCTTGGCTAAATTGATCGAGAAGTTCGTTTCCTCCCAACTTATTGATCATCTCACCATCAAAAACCTCAACGATCCCTTACAGTCTGCCTATCGCTCGCATCACTGTACTGAAACAGAACTCATGACGGTCTATGATGACATCATGAAAGCAATTGATGCATAGAGAATGACAACGGTTGTCCTCCACGACATGAGCTCGGCCTTTGACACTGTCGACCTCCGTACGCAGTTATTGCGCCTGAGGAACAACTATGCCATAAGAGGAACGACCCCTTGAGTGGTTTACATCATACTTGCAAGGGTGGTCACTTCGAGTGCTCATAAGAGGCGTGTTATCAGATCTATAGACGATGAGTATGGCGTCCCCCATGCAGGGATCTATGTTAGACCCACTGTTATTCCCATCATACATCGCACCGATAGGTGATATAGCTCGGAGCTATTGAATTCAGTACCACACGTATGATGATGACTGTCAGTTATATTCCTCTTATGATCCGCGCATACCAGGAGACATGGAATAAACTCTTTCCAACATCGCTCATTGCATTAACGGCATCAAATCATGGCTCTCCCTCAACTACATGGAGCTCAATTAGGCGAAAATAGTTTTTCATAAAAGTCTCCCGCTATAGCCTAAGGAGGTTTGACACGAAGAACATCAAACTTCAGGTATCTAACAACGAGACTGGGTGTCTCCTGTCATCCGGAATCTTGTTCTTTTCACACCAGGAACTCATGGCGTATTCGCTGTTTCATTGACAAATCGACCTGTCAAAACGCTGCTCGTGCATTGCTGATTTCACTCGACACTGCAACGGTTTATTCACCCACCTCTCCAGCAAACACCTTGTTCGCTTGCAGCGACTTCAGAATGGTGGTACAATGGTGGTGGTCTCAGCAAGCCGATCAGTCAATGCGAGGCCACTTCTTCGATCACTTCACTGGTTGAGAGTCCGAAAACGAATTGTCTTCAAGGTTCTTCTCTACGTCTACAAGTCCATGAACAACCTTGTTCCGGAATACATATCCACACAACTGGTTCTCTATACTCCCAGACAAACCCTCAGATCCTCAGCAGACACCACTCGCCTAATTCTACCCGCTTCAGAACCTCCGCTGGCCAACGATGCTTCCTGAAGGGCATGGAATGACTAGCCCAATCATGTCAAGACTGCACCAACTGTCACAGCCTTCAACAAAGCTCTGAAAGTTAATTCTTCCATCATGTTTCCTGTTTCTTTTCCTCCACATTGTTTGTACACGCTATGGTACGCCCTGAGAGATGTGAATAGCATATTAAGTAGGCCTACCGTGTTATTATTATTATTGCTATATATGACGAAATATTTTCCTCAACTTTCTTTGAAACAATTGAAACAAACTGTGAGAACGAATACATGACAAATACGCTTACATTTTCAGTATGGCCTTATTATCGAGTAAACTTTAGGTTGAACACTCAAATTATGAAGTTAAACATTACCGGTATGATACCACCAGAATTGAGTAAATACTAAATGGCTCGTAATTCATCAATCTCCCTGAATGAAAATATTCAAACAAGAGGCACTGTACTTTACCATTTTCACATCGAGTTCCGTAGAATCCATATTGGCACAAACAGAAATATCCCGTAGAGTGTGGGATACAACTCGCATCGTTAAGGCATGGGTCACTCAAACAGGCAGAGTTATCTAAGGTTTGGAGTAAATAAATGGTAAACATGATTTTGACAGACTGATGTCATGTGCTGTTATTTTCATTTTCGTTACGGCATATGTTATAATGATATCCATATACACTCTTTATGTAGCGGCATTACAGATATCACACCTGGTCGTTAGTAACTTGTCAATACGGCATTTCATAGTGCGCATTTCCTTTTGTATTCTATACTGATGCATATACACTGTGTATCACGTAATCATATCCCACGAAGAATATCTCAATAGGGCTGCCACGTACGGCGCACAACAAACAACCCTTCTTAAAGTCTAATAAGCTCTATTGACTGAGCTAATCCGAACCCAATTCGAATAGAATCCGGTCCAATCTGAATATATCGATTACATAGTGTCCGGGGATCATGTTCATTTTGAGGGGATCCCACATACTATAACACGGTCGGGTTTTCCATTTGCCTGCTCAGAATACACATTCTTAACTTATCGTGTAGACAAGAATTTCATACTCCGACCTTTCAGCCTTTGTTGATCTCAGATGACTTCTAATCCAACCCCGAAACAGTACGGGACCTGTACTCATCATGGGAAACACACGTACTAAGTTCGAGCTAGATCCATCCAAGTGGGATCGAGTTATCGTATATTGACAAACCAAAGATGGTCGAAATAGCGATATTTGCCCATTTCCCCCTCTCCAGTGTACACCAGAGATGACAGAGTTCTTATACACTGCATAGCAAAGCCACTCACCAGGCTCCAGCCCTACTGGACTATCTATCTATCCACCAGTTTTAATCCGGTTAAAATCCGGTTTAATCCGGACAAACTGTCCTAATCGTGTTAACAAGATGTTCAGACTTCTGTCGACTTCTGTTGACCTAAGAATACTTTTGACCTGACCCCAAAACACATGCCAGGTCGCTCCACAAGGCCAAACTGACCGTAACAATTTTGAACTTTGTAACATATTAGGACTCTCGTGAACAAGGCGCGATGACTGATACCCTGCAGACAATCAACTCACCGCTCAATTCCTCCCTGCAGAAAACCACGCTGCCCGCGGCTGTATGATATGACAGCGATGCTAACCCGTGGAATCATGCGCTACACCGGCTGACCAGCGTGCCACTACGGCATGGGTTGTTTTTTGCATAGAAGAATTATGCCATATGAGCTTTTGAAATGCGAACATCCCAGTCAAAGCAAGTTCTGGAAAGCTGATATGGGATGAAACATTGTCCTGGTCTAGATAACTAACAGATGTGCGGTGCATAGTGAACAGTGCTCATCCTTTCATCTTTTGTTACAACTGTTGATCTCCTCGAGCGGAGTCGCCCGACTAGACGTAGCTTCATGATAGCGTCGTCGCATGACATAGAAGAAAATGCGCCGCGATCAGTAAGAAGAGGTCCAGTGTTTTTGCGAGCCTGTTGAGCTCGCGTCACCTGGCAACAGGGGCTGCACAGCCGACCCACTGCGCCATTCGGAAACTCCATCGATGTTGCGTTCTATCAAGGCAGTTGATGGCGAGGTCTTGATCGATAATTCCGTTGCGTTGGCTCGCTTAGCTGAGTACTTTAAGGATTTGTACGGAGCCGATCCAGCGCATATGGAAATTCAGATGGATGATGTTGCTTTCCTGGTGGCATACTCACTGTAGATTGCAACATACCTATATCATAGGAGTTGGAGCCATGATGGCTCCGGGGGTATGTGCATACCGAAGATGCTCTGGACATGGCCTCGTATGGTCGGTTTGGTGTCATCCCAGCTGACTGGAAAATGGTCCCCATCTGGAAGCGAGAGGGTTGCGGGTCTCACGGGCTGTGAGGTGAAGTCAGAGTTCATGACTTGGACTTTACAGATGATGCTGCTTTGCTGGCTGAGTTCGTGGATTTTCTGATGATGCTAATCCGTTGGAACTTCACATGCCACTGACTAAATTCCACCCCTTTCGTGATGCTGTGGATGCGCTGTTGAGTCTGTGTCGGTTCCGGGTCAGAGCGGGGCTGTCACTCTGTCTTTCGTTTACCTTGGTAGTATCATTAGTGGCGCTGTGTCATGCAAGTTAATGCCAATAGACCTCTCGGCTGACGTGCGGTGTCATGAAGTCACTGCATGGGTAGTAGCTTGTGGCGATAACGATATCTGAACAAAAAAACTAAGCTACATGTATCTAGCTCAATTTTACTTCCAGTCCCGCTATATTCTGATGAGGCGTAGACGCCGTCGCTCACTGCCGGGATGACGCAGAGATTGGACTCCTCTCTGACTAACTAAATTCGCCGTATCCTCAGATACCGCGGGCGGGACTGAGTGTGTCCAGCGTCATGGTACTTGGGGATATGTGATAGTGCAGATCAGTTGCTTGATCTGTGAATGTCAATAATCCCCCCCCCCCCCAGCGGACTATCCGGTCCATCGCGTCATGCCAGCATGATACAGGGTGGATTGGAGTCGCCCGCTGTGCGGCCACGCAGCCTTGACCATTCTCACAACTGGTTAGCACTGGGAATCGGTCAGCTCAGTCCGAAAAGCGTTGGACTCGTGATCAAAAAGTTGCTGGTTCGAATCCAGTTCGGCTGGATTTCTGGTGCCTCGTCCCACCCAGGTGTTTCTGAGAACCCTGTGAGGTGACTCGTTAGTTGAATAGTAGCGTGCGCCATATTTGGCAGCCCTCTTGGGATGTTCCCCGGGACATGATGACGTGATACACAGTGTCTGACAAGAACATAATGAAATGCGCACCATAAGACGAAAGTCACCAAGGATCGAGGGTAATATCTGTGAGGCGCTTTGAGCATGTCATCATCGTGGGGAAACGCTATATAATAACGAGTTATTATTATTTTCTGGGTTGCATCTGAAATGTATCGGAATTGATAACAGTGTGAACAGCAACGCACATTCGAGTTTTTCGTAGCCAAGTGTCCAGAACATGGGAACAGCGTTTCTATGAATTATTTAGTCTGCTTAGGAAAAGAATTGTCGAACAGCGCCCTCTAAATGAATCTCACTGTATTTTATTACTATTGGAGAACTCAAGTTGCTCAAGTTTACCGTAGTCAAATGCCTTCGGAGAATCAAATCAGCATTTGTGTGACTCATTTGAAGCGTACCTAATTAAGAAATATTGGTTGGAGAGCACCTCCTAAACGGATTTCATCGTATTCCATGACTATTTCGCAAACTCAAGTTGCTGCAGTAGTATTGTATAATTCAATGTCTCCAGAGGTACTAGAAGCCCCTTCTAACATTATTCAGGAACCATCATTGTGAGACTCCAACTTTACTAAATGTACGCAAGATTGGTCAAAGAGCGCCCTCTAAATACTCATACCACCGTATAAGTTGACTATTTCAAATCAGACTCCAGTGACTGAATTAGTATTCTATCCTTCGCTTACTTCAAAAAATATGGAATCCTCTCTTAAAACTTATTTTCGGCGCCCAACCATTAGCCGATGTGTGCAATTTTGGCGGCTATTTTGGTTATTCTCATAAAATTGCTCAACATTGCCAAAATGCCGACAGCGATTCTCCTCATCTCAAGCACCTATCAACCAATATCCATCGGAAAAAATGATGTCTTTCTGATTCGGGTGGCCACAATTGCGCAATTTTGATGAGGTACGCAAGTAATACACATAATGATCACTTGGGGAAATTGTTCGAAAGTGTTCTTCGACCGTCAAAATATGGGTCGAGATACTATTTTCGTCGTTATATCTGCATTGCAGATCGAGTTACATTGAAACCTTGACTCTTGGGTAATCACTGATTTCCATAATCATGATACGTGGGACATTTTCATGACGAGTTAACTTGTACGTAGAAGTGTCGATGAGAAGTTTATTTCCGGGAGGTGCACGATAACCCAAATTTCCGACGAGTCTAATATGAGCAGATACGAAAGTTCGGTAGTGCTTTCTTGTAGCCTACATCAAGGATATAGTGTCCCTGTATTCTAACGCTACAACGCATATGAGTGATGTGGAAGGTGCTGGGGTGGTCACCGTGGCCTGGCTTCTTCCGCGTTTTTTTCGAGAATGAGGCTGGAATGTACTTCAACTACACTTTCCAACACGTGTATGTACTTATCATGTTATTTATGGTGTCACAGACTGCGGAGATTCATTTGGTGGAGTCGGGGTGACTAGATTGTGTTAATGATGCTGCATTACCTGCCATGTTCGTGAATTTCCTGATAGACTTGGATACTCTTGAAACACTTAATCGAGAGAGTCCATGTGTCACCAAAAGGTCAAATATCCAGTCAGCACGTGGATACCATTGAGTGTTCATTTTTTCACTTTTCTGGTACCATTAGTGGATTCGTGAGCCTCTTATTATTGCACGCGTTGGACTGCCACATGGTGTCATGAGGTCAGTGATGGTTGACGTGAGGTCATTTCATCTGGGCAGAGTACAATGCTATGGTTGTAACTATTAAGAGGAAGATTATACAGTGCAATGACGCACTACTGGAACTGGTAAAAGAACATACATGGGTGTTACATTCACAAGTAATCTTTCATGGATATCCTATGTTGACAATATCGTATGCAGTGGCTGGCCACCAGAGCGGCTATTCACTGGAGGACTGGGGGCCGCTGGCGGGCCCCCGTCCAGTCACAGTACGTTTCTTCGGTGGTCCGTGGGCATTTGCCACTTGCGGTCCGCCGAATTGGCCGAGCAGGGACCGCCGGAGGGCCGTCAGAATCTTGCTGTCTGGGTAATTCATAAACATCTTCATGACTGTGACGTTGAACTAAAGTTACTGCTAATAAGTCTCTAGTCTTTGTTGGAATATGCCTCATCAGTTTGGGATCCATACACAGCTTGCACCAATAAAAAATGATAAACTGTTATACGTTAAAGCTCACTCTGTTCGTAAGGCCTATCAACGATCGACCAACGTGTCAGCTCCTCCACAAAAGCTTGGGCAGCCATTGCAGGGAAGAAGGTGGGATTCCCGACTTGAGCTTTTCCACGATTCGATTAACAAACTTGTATGTCTTCTTGTACCAGACTCGGTTGAACGGAACAATCGCCAATCCAGACCATCTTCATGATCTTAGTGAATGGTTCCAGTTATAGACAGGTTTTGTTCTTACTGATGCTTTCAAATGATCTTTCTAGCCACGAACAAGCCATCTGAACAAGGCAGATCATAATTCATATCTCCACGCAGTGATAACCACTAGTTGATGTCTGCATCGTCGTGATCAATACAAGACAAAACAGATCAGAGCTCCGTGTTTTCATCTCAATTGTTCGTCCAGATATACTAGCGAGAACGTTTATAGTGTTGGGTTAGAGCAGGAATTAGATAATTGTTCTTACTTAACCGTAACAAGAGTGTGCGTCCAATTTCCGGGTATGTAACGATACAGGATGGTGAGAGTCAGTCGTCTGAGTCGCGAAGAGCGTCAGAAACTCTTCTCACAGGCATATATGACACTTTCCGTGGTTGACGATTCTATCCACCGTTTCCGACAGCATGGGACCATTTCGTAAGCGACAACCAGGGTGGTCACGTAACTCACAAGCACGGGACTTCGGGTACCCTGTGAGCTGTGTGTTGTGGTGGGGGAAGGGGGAGGGGGAAGCTTGGTCACGATGGAGAAGATCGAGGCATGAGATGGAGCAGGCCAGTCTAGGTACAGGTTCGTGCTCTCGTGAGTGATTGAATGTGAGTATACCATCCTAGCAGTGGCTTCGCCCAAAATACAGGTGAAAAACACATGCAATACAAACGAAAATCCACTGGAAATCACATTGTGTCAAGTCAACATCAACTGCTCAACTTATACCGACCGGTAGTTTTCCATTTCGTTTTCTGAGATTAGAGACATTCCTACTCTCTGCAGGTTTAAGTAAGCATCCAACTGTTTCAGTGAATAATATATTATTATGAAATCCACAAGTTGACTAAAACTCAGGGGGTTCCCTGCTATTCCCTCATTTCCTGCCCTTTTCTATGAATTTATTCAATGAAATAACCAAATACTGTGAAAATTCATTTGATAAACTAGAAAAAGGCACAGCAAGTCCAAATTTCGAAACTTGTAAAATGATCGCACGATAATGTGGGAAAAACCTTTCATTATTCCGCTCACTTCACGAGAAACCATCAGAACAATGTTAAAACATTCATTTTTCATCGAACGTTCCATTGGGATGTGCAATCCAGCAGTGAGAGTAAGGGGTGATTTGGTTCCAGTATCGTTAATCAGAATATAATCCTACTCTGATATTTCCATATGAACTAAACTAGAATGTTTGCTTCTGGGGTCATTGAGAAGGATCAGCCGAACGGACTTTAATGTCCAATAATTGTATGTGCTCTACTCACTGAGGATTACATGCAGAACCAGGGACCCGGTCGCTAAAGCTGGTAGTATTCCCTGCATCTTATTTCATTCAGTTTCGTGTTTAATTCTAGTGTTCCCTCTAACTGGTCTGCAATAAAATGGTAAGATTGCTGGAATAGCGATGAAACCAGATAAATGCCTAAAATACAAAAATATAAATGTAATCGATATTCGTTTCAAAAATTCGTTCAATATTCGTTGGACAAATTTGTCCGGTTATCGAATATAACCAATCGGTACAGTAGTATAGCAGCCTAACAGGTAGACATATGCTACCTTAATCTTAACTAGAACGTTGGATCCTTGCTGCTGTAAACAACGTGATATGACAATAGAGACCGGGCCAGGATGCTATGGAGAGGGGCAATATGTGATAGTGGTAGCTTCAAAATTTAAAATTGAAGTTGAACAGGGCTGCATTGTGTCCCTCTTACTTTTCAACGCCTGCGGCGAAGCCATCATGCGACAGCTGAATGGGAAGTGCGATCGGGTGGCGTTATTGGTGAAAACGCAATATGGAATGTTCGCTATGCTGATGACACTAGATTACTTACAGGCTCAAAATCAGAACTGAAGAAACAAGCGACTGAATTGGAAGATGCAGCTACACATTTGGACTCCACATAACCCAGCCAAGATGACATGGTACTCGGATCGAAGAACGAACTTCTCCTGCCTGGAATACAATCGCCCAAATAGATCGCTCTATAGATATACCTTGACTTGATAATAGAAATGTATAGTGACTCTACGCCAGAGATTCACACCAGACGAGCAATTGCAAGAAACGCTACAAACCAACTCGGACTGTGGAAGGCGACGGAAATCTGCCTGAAATTGAAGAAACAGTTGGTGAAGTCCTTGGTGTTGGGTATATTCCTCTATGGTGTAGACCAAGTGACCAAGTTTCATCAATATATATTGAATAGTGTAGGAGGAGTAGTAATTTGAATCAATTGTTGAGAAATAGATAGACATGCATGATCACCCCTTGAGGGGGCGCGATACCTGAAGAACACAAGCGTGCAGGTAAATCCACATTCGGTATGGGCATGATTCTCACATATGGTGGGGTTGGAACAGTGAATTGTTCACATGAATTAACATTTGTCTTTGACATCTTGTCAACCAAACAGTATGTTCGTTTGTTTGTTTTCGAGGAAGATAATTATAAGTATTTTTAGCATCGTGACCTCTTTGTCATAACCTGATTTATCTTGTTGACTACGGTGCACAGTCAAGTGAGCAATAATGTGACTTGGCAATAACACATTTCATACATTTTGTGAATGCAAGTAACTTTGTAAAATGTCATTAGAGCCTTATCCTACCAAAAAACAATGCGTTCAGAGTGGTGGCATGAAATGAGGAGCTCCAATCGAATGTGTGACATATTTGAGGAGTGACTCCTATATCGCATTTTCCCGACTGGGGGAAAGGAATATGTATATACTTATGCGTACTGCGTACACGCGGCTGGATGGGTTTGTGTGTGTCTGTTCTCTTGTAACAGTTTGTTTGTTTGTTCTTTGTGTAAGGCGAAGGTGTACTCAAAATCATTGTCGGCATTATTTTTTGAAGAATGCAGATATCTGTGAATTTCCAATAAGCTTAGTTTGTGACAAAACAGGGGTATACCATTGACTTTTCATGTTCGATTTGTTCAATACTGGTTGAACATGGGTAGTATTCAGGTGCCCGTATTTGTTCATACATGCTCATAATGTTTAAATTGAGTTTTTTTTAGTGAGGTGAAAGCTTGAAGGACTTCTTATCAAGT
>JAUOBX010390558.1:0-10689 GCA_032360705.1 Eupentacta quinquesemita
CGACTGATGATGTGGCAATTGTTCAAAGGGACCTAGATTCAATTTCCAAATGGTCTTCCGACTGGCAAATGTTTTTCCATGCTGATGAGTGCAAAGTTATGAATGTTGGTTATCACAATCGCAACGCTTCCTTCAAGTTAAATGGCCAGAGTATTCAACAGGTTATCTCTGAAAAAGATTTCGGTGTTCATTTAGAGTCATCTTTGAAAACTTCCAAGCAGTGAGGTGAGGCTGAAAGGAAAAGAAAATTGGATTCTTGGCTTGATAAAACGTCACTTCAGTTTCCTTGACAAGGACATTGTGGTCAGGTTGTTCACTTAGAGTACTCAGTCCAAGTTTGGAGTCCATATTTCTCAAAAAATAAACAGTTGATTGAAAATGTTCAGAGGAGGGCTACTAGACTAATTAGTTAGCTTCGGGATTTACCTTACGAGAACAGACTGAAGAGGCTAGGTCTAACTTCGATGGAGCTGAGGTGAATTCGGGGTGATTTGATTCACGTTTTCAAAATTGTCCATGGACTGGATGGTCTTTCCTTCGACTACTTCTTTGAGTTTTCCAATGTAACTATACCAATAGGGGTCATCGCCTCAAGCTCCGTGGTAAACGATGCAGGTTGGATATTCGTGAACACTTTTTCACTTTTTCTTTCAAGGACTTGATTTGTTATTCAAGGACTTCGGAAGAGTTCTGTAGGCATCTGTCTTCTTCACTTCGGGTTGTTGTGGCTTGATGGCTCCGAGGTTGTCTATAAGGACTTCTGTCCTTTTTGCCCTTCAATACTAAACTAAACTATAATCAGATGGCCTTCGTCTAGGTTGAAAACTTACGAGCGCCCCATGGCGAGAAAACCAAGAGAACAGGAATTTAGAACGCTATACAATCACCAAGTGAGTACCATAGCGTGTAAACGAAATGTAGAATAAACTGTAACTTCACATGTCAGAGGAGTCCGGAGATGAATTTGCCATAGTCTCGATTGTCTCCTCGAACGGAGGGAGGGGGGGGGGGGATTGGAAGCGGGCATTTTCTCTCATGTGTAAGTGATAATGCAACTGAATACACAATCAATAATTTATTCCGTGCATGGGAACTTTCGTTTCCATGTACCAGCATGGATTGTCGAAGTAAAATGTTCTTCATGTGTAGCAATGTGGTAATTGTGTCACAAGACAGATGAGCTTGAACCTTATCCTAATCTTATCTCTGCACTAGTATTAGTAACCTCTTCGAAAGTAGTGTGCTCCTTTAACTCATCACCGAAGCTGATAGATGGTTAGCAGGAAATCGAGATACAATGATATAGTCTGTTGAATTCGTATTAAAGGGCTGTTCAACAGAGCAATACAGGAAGTGTAGGCCTATCCTTTGAACTCTCCATAGCCTAGTCTATGAAATTAACCGGTTCTCCTGATTGAATCTGTATTAGCAAGAAATGACAACAAGCCTTGCTGACTAAGCCCAATAATGCAGGAATATATATGAATCACATTACAGGGGTATTTCTCGTTGCTACACTATTTTTCCGAACCGTTTGTAGTCCAACTTACCGTGGATAGCAATTAGTCATAGAATAAGATATCACCTTGTGTAACTAACTACGTTATCAGCTAACCCGCTAAGCATATATTAATAACTAAAAATTATGCTAACCCAACCCCACCCCACCGAAAGATGTTTAAACAATATGCCTCCGCTCGAAATGGGCCCTGGTAGTTGGCTGCATATACGGGTAAAACAAGTGTGTCATAGAAAAGGCCTATAATTTATTCTGGTTCGATGTTTTTTGAGAGAAAAACCCACATCTAGCTTTCTAGTGCTGTGGGAGTGCAAGTGTCAAACGCGTTGTAATAATGATTCAATACCTTAAGTTTATGACCATACAAATGGCATACATTAACATGAAGTAGCACATGTCTCGGTTAACTATAACATTTCGTCCGGGCGAGCCCGCGAATACCCAAAAAGGTATGCTATTTTTAATGAAGACGTGCTGCTGGAATTGTGTTCCAGTGACAATACCCAGCACTAATTTTTCTCTAGCTACAACCCTGGTGTCTCCATATGCATTTCCTGCTTCTTTAGTTATCGTTCAATTCAACAGTAGTGTACGTGGGGATTGCTCACAAGTTCGAAGATTCACTGGTCCGGAGGTCCACTATTCAGAAGGTTCACTAGGCAGAAGGTCCACTAGTTAGAAGGTCCACTAGTCAGAAGGTCCATTAGTTAGAAGGTCCACTATTCAGAAGGTTCACTAGTCAGAAGGTCCACTAGTCTGAAATTCCACTAGTCTACGAAAAGGAGACTTTGGCAGCCATCTCAAGGTCACCAGAGGTCAAACTTGCGTCATTCATGCGATTAAAACTTGGTGGATGTGGACTACAGTTGCTCCTGAACGACATGACAGTCATTTCAAGGTCAAATTGCCATGGTTCATCTGAGTTTACTAAACATCAGAGGTCGAGATCAATAATTGATGCGAGGACACGTGGGCGGTTTACCCACCTGCACGTGTATAGTTCTCTATATGATATATACTGCCCGTAATTGTATGGGGGCATTGATGTTAAGACACATTTGTGACACAAACATTCTACGATGAACTATACTGTCAATTTTACAGTATAGTTCAATGTGGGATTTACATAAAGTACCAGTACTTGGCAGTCTGCGGCCAGTATTTTTATTATAAATTCTATGATAATTGTTTTACAGTGTAGGCCTATACCAGTCGTGAGCTATACTGACTAGGCAGATCCGATCTGTAGGCCTATTTCCAGTCTGTAGGCCTATAGTCTCCAATGTTTTACGAAACATGTAATAGAAATTCCTCCACTGGTGAATGAACTATCCTGCCTCTATCCCGATGATACTGAATGCGAAGCTCCTGTGTTAAAGTCGATGAACAAAGACAACATGTTATGATGTCAGTGTTTGTCACATTAGCTTCGTTCTGTTAAACTCCGCCCACACAAGAATGTACGAATGCGCCGCCACTTGTGCTGTCAATCTTTTGCGACGGAAGCATTACAACTGCGGAAATAATGCATACCAATGATACCATACCCTGACGTGAGCTAGCCTATAGGCGCATTGGGTGATTCATACCTTCGAACAGCGGTGCAATTGGTTGTTAATGCTGATCCATACGTATTGCAAGAAAACGAAGACGTTCTATTCCTTCCAACATTTCTCCATGACAGAACTAGATAACCTGTTGACGGATACCCTGAGCCGTGAACACATATCATTATCATAATCGAGCCATCGATCAGAGACCAAGTCAATGTACTATTTCCAATCAAAGTGGTATTTGTGGCTAGATAAAGTGGCATAACAAATGCGTGGGCCGGGTGGGAAGATGCCAGAAATGTGAACTATGAAACTAGTGAACGAAAACGGCAGAGACTTTATACTTGATCTGTAGGTTAGCCATATGGAGTACATGACCCCTTTGATTGTCAGTCTCATCCAAGGTAATCGTAATTGTGTTGGAATTTCTGCAATGAGGCGAGGAATCATCACGCATCGTTGCGTTCTTGTTCATCAATCCGATGAGGCGTTGGCCGTGGTCATTGCGCTAACAGGGAAATATTTCCTGTGGCGGACGCGACGGACGTGGCGGACGCAGCAGACGCGGCGGATACGCGGAAGCAATTAGCCCATAATATCATTCGAGGGGGGATATAGGCTACTAATACTATGTAATGGTGCGTCATGGCTGTTTTCTGGGAGGTAATATTCATCGAAATTTACATGTCATGTTCTTTACACAGTCATGCTCGTCGGGCTAACTTCCTCGTTGGTCAAATATTTCCTAGTATATTTCAGAGTGAAACCCATAAGTACTATAAGGACTGCCCGCAACAGCGTCTACAATCATCAGGTCGACTCAGAAAAACCTATTAATAACTATCACGTCACCGGCATTTGGTGGAATATCAGCATGACACCGATTTTCCAGCGATTCTATAACTTGTAAAATACATCAACCGTTTTAGTAGCTCGAGTTTTTGTATTGACTTCAGGGGGTAACCTTGCCGTTGTCAGAAACACGTGACCTCTTGAATAACGGACTGCTGCAGCCTCGTGTTTATACTATTTGTTCTGGTCAAAACCAAAGAAGCGAGTGAGTGGGTGTTTGCGTGTTCATTTAGTTCGCCTTCGTGTTTCCCCTACTTCTCCCTCGATCACAGACGTGACAGCGCTGTTTCTCTGTTTGAGGGAAACGTCTCGAGTAACTCCGCACGAAGATAAGTTTCCTACAATTCTGATCTTCTTTAGTTGCCCTCGTGGGGCGTTTTGAAGAATGGACTCCCTCCCACTTCCCTTTTGCGACGCGTTAATTTAATACTGGAGTTCCCCTTTAGAACGTTCTATGACCTGTCCGTCCCTGTGATTGTCGCGAGGTGATCACTGAGATAACTCAAGGCATTCATATCTGTGTCGCACGTACTTACAGTTACCTGGTTGACGGCGAGCAGACCCAACAGGGTCGAAATCTTAAGGGAAAGGAAAGAAAAGAAAGGACCTCGCATAGGCACAGTGGCGTCAGGATTTTTCAACTAGGTGGGGGCACTGGGAGATCCAGACTTCGATTAGGCGGCTCCAAATTACCATCTTAGCGGAACGCCACCATCGGTTGGTGCGAAGCATACAGATGGGAATTTTTGGTTTTACATACCTCCCAAATAGCTCTTGATGAGTGTTTTCAGCTATGCATTTGGTCGTGATACCTGGGTTTCATGACACTACAATTGTGATTAGCCAACTGAGTTCATAATATTCTGAAATTGTTCACCACAGCAGACCAGATGGGATGATAAAAGGATCGTTATGAATCTGCCTGGTATTACAGATTTGACAGTTTGAAATTATGTCCTCAGATACTCCACAGACATATTCTAACTCAAGGATGTTACCCTTGTATAGCCAAGTAACCCGACCACCAGTAGGCTAGGTAGTTTTCCATTGTGATCGATCAGGTATAGATAGGAATTGTCAAATGATATCTTTTTAGCCTAGGTTTTTTTTTGAAGTTACAGAATAATTGGCAGAACAGATATAAAGTTTGACATGCGATAATCAGAAGAAATGATGTCCCCAGATACTCCACAGACATTTCCCCAAAGATATCAGTACCTCTCGTAGTCAACCACTCTTTTCATTGTTTTCCATTGTGATTGATTAGATATCTAAGGATGGTGTAAGTCGGCACCGTTTCATCTAAACTTCCCATCTGCCCATGAAGTAGTGGAACACTTTGGTTGGGGAATTTCGAGTGGTCGCATTTCTGACATGCTCCTCCTATCTGCTACGTTGTCAGGTTGTCACCCTAATCGCCTTGAAGCGAGGAGAGTCGTTGACCTGTTACAGTAATTTTCACGCGAGGAGGTTACTATCAACAACAGAGAAGTTACAGAGACCTAATCCGAGGGTAATAAGCAGATATTCTCCCTGAGTCCCTGTGATTTCGTTCCTTTGGAAAACGCGATAGACCATTGGCGAGTGCCGTGCATTGGGCCAGTTCATCCCCATGTCCCACGTGACCAAACATTTCCTTACACAAAAACAGTGATGGACCTTCCTTTTCACTGTTCATCCGAAGCTGATTTCGACAAACGTTGCACTAGTCTTTGCACGGGGCCATACATTTTGAGGTGCTCAAATTCCCTAATAAAGTCAAAATGGGTGCAGCTGTCATGCACCAACGCCCATGAGAAAACTGCTCGGACCAAGCGTTTCAGACTCGTCGTGTTCACAAGGGTATCAGCGATTGTCCGCTGGTAATCTCCGAAGACCTCGTTCATGGCTTCAAAACAGTAAGCTCCATTCACCAATCAGGGGGACGCTATATACCAAGTATGAGCTGCAGCCATCCATTTTTTTTTACAATTCCCCCAAAATGCTCCCCAGTGTCACAGTGTATCTGTTTTTTATATGACTGGTTGTTCTGGGAAAGTGCTCAAAGTAGTACCCCAATGGTGAAGTGGACCGTCCATTCTTCATATTTTGTCGTACATCAGTGTTGTAGGACTCATACCACAATTAGCTCTGGTATGCATCCGCCGGGAGGTTACCCTCAAGAACTAGGCCCTAACAAATTTTGGGCCCATCTGCTGCGTTGTGGGAAGGTCGAATTGCTTTTCTCTTAACTTATTCTGGAAGAGCACTATTGAAAGTACAAATGCTGGAAATTTCAGTGGGATTAGGTCACTTTTTCCTGTTTTCAAAATTCGATGACTGGAATAGGCCATTGTCGAGTTTGCGGAGTAATATATTGTCCGAGCATGCTACTAACAATACACCTTCCTCTAGCTCAAAATATAAACGGTAATGGCACATCGAATTGGACATAGTTGGAGAGGGTAGACTCTCAGCTTCGCATCAGTGTATATCAGTTCCATGGCGAAAACTTCTGGTGGCGCCTGGGCAGACCAGAACGGACCTAATTTAGTATGTATAGGTCGATTGAAAAATTATTTGTGGTATGCTACCTTGCAGTAATAGAGGAGGTAATATTTATCAATATTTACATGTGGTGCTCCTCACACAGTCATGCTTGTTATCCTGACTTCCCCGTTGGTCAACTATTTCCTAGTATGACTCAGAGTAAAGTTTTGTCGGTGGAATCCCCAATGCAAAATCTCCAACATGGAATATCTCATTATAGGCCTGCAAAAGGGTCTAAAATTATTCGACATAGCCTAAATAAACATATAAATAACAATGAAGTCACCAGCATTTGGATTCTCAGCATGACACTGCTGCGCGTGTTTATTTAGTTTGGTCACTGGGTTTCCCCCCTGGGTTCCCCAATGTTCCCCTCATCTCAGACGTGACAGCGAAATTCCACTCTGAACTTCCGAGTAACTCTAAACAGGACTGAGATTTGGACCCAGGCTACCTATACATGCTATACAATCTTATTCTGAGAGAGGCTGCCCAAAAGGAGGTCTCCCGCATGTAAGCCTACACACATATGATACACACAGAAATAGATTTGCACACATGACCAATCTGTGTGTCTATAGGAACGTTTGCGATCCAGGGAGTTTGGCTATTGAAAGATTACATTATCAGAGAACGCCTAGGTCTGATCAGGATGACAGAATAAATGAAAGAAAAGTTTGACATGAGATTATCGGAAGAAAATAATGTCCTCAGATACTCCACAGACATCTCCCAAAGATATTCCCCTCTGTAGCTAACCACTAGTAGTTTTCCATTCTGATTGATGAGATAGCAAGGCGTTGTGAAATCATTATCTTGTCACTTGACACCGTTTAATTTGAACTTCCCATCTGCCCATGAAGTAGTGGAACACTTTGGTTAGGGAATTTCGAATGGACGCATTTCTCACATGCTTCCCCTATCTGCTACGTTGTCAGATTGTCACCCTATCCGCCTTGGAGCGAGGAAAGTCGTTGACCTGTGACGGTAATGTTTACGCGAGGAAGTTACTATCAACAACGGGGAAATTACGGAGACTTTTAGGTCCATGGGTAATATGCAGATATTTCCCCTGTGATTCTCGTTTCCTTAAAAAGGACTTCAAAGCATTGACTAGTTGCGACTGGCGTGCGTATAGGGACGGTCCATCCTTAGGATTCGAGTGACTGAAAATGTCTTCACACGAAAACCTTTTTAATGTTCACCCGATGCTGATTCCAACGAACATTGCACTGATCTGTGTACGGGTCCCATATATTTGATCTGTTTGCTCGGGCGAGCTCCCTATGAGAGCGTCCTAATGTCACAATGATACAGGCAAAATAGGAGCGGCATCAATGCAGAAACGCCCACTTTCGAACCCATCTACAATTTCTGGGTCGACATTAGTGTCAAGTTTCAGATCAATCGGACCTAACCGTAGAGAAAATCCTATTCAATATGAAATCCTATTAGGACGCTTGCATGGTGATCCTGAGTGAGCTCAACCTTTCCTGTTATCGGTAGAACAGCCTGAAAATTGTTACAATTAATTTTTCTAGTTTCAATATTTATGAAAACATGTGCTTTCATCATCAAGCTGTTGGCGCAAAACGTCGGTATTTCATGGGGAAGTTGATCATCTTCAATTAAACTGGTGGGCAACATATATCCACGACGTATTTTCTCCGCGTGATCCGGTAGTAGACTGTAGTGGACAATGCCCTAGGTATACCTAGGTCTTGGACAAATGCGTGTTCACGTTTTTCGCGGCGCAAATTGCGCTCTTTGTGATCCATTGCGTTTTCTCTAATTTCTGGGAAAACCTTTAAAAAATGCATTTTTCGATGCCTGATTTGAGAAAAAATGATGACTTAGGCCGACATGTGAGTATTAATGGAACATTATTGAAGTATTATTTTGTGCTAGGTTGAATCGCTGTATCCCCAAAAGACATAGTAAATACTCCCGAAATCGTTCGTGTCCAATTTTGCATTGGTCATTCTCACAAATACGA
This sequence comes from Eupentacta quinquesemita, assembly GCA_032360705.1. Taxonomy (NCBI): domain Eukaryota; kingdom Metazoa; phylum Echinodermata; class Holothuroidea; order Dendrochirotida; family Sclerodactylidae; genus Eupentacta; species Eupentacta quinquesemita. Next base: position 8,450 of record JAUOBX010390558.1, read on the forward strand.
TCGCGTTCTGGGCGCGTTATTTCGCAATCGAGATCACGTTTTTCTTTGCGTTTCCCCGGAAGTGTGATGTGTTTTTTGGTCTTCAAAATCGCGCAATTGTCCAAGCTCTAGGTATACCCGCCCGCTTCGAAACCACTCTCTAGTATACTGTACACAGATGCAGCGTTACAGGTTTTAGGCCCTATCCGATGAAGTATAATGAGTAGTATGATGTGTTGGTAAAACCTATGAAAAACGATCTGAGACGATGGGAAATTCTAGAGGGGCCCCTAGGGACTCCGTACAGAATAGCTGCCCATCAACGGTACCACGAGGCACTCAGCTCAAAACATAAAATACTGGCAGTTACTGTCAAAATGTTATAGCAAACAAACGCGTCAGCGGCGGTGTTTCTGATTTACCGGTATTTACTTTGTTCGCCCTCCTGTCACGATAGTAGGCCCCCGACGAGTGGTAGGGTCGAAGATTACTACAACACCATAGGGCAGTGAACCGAGTAGGACTAGGTCTTTATCTACATTCGCACACATGCAGAGGGTGAGCCACCCATCTACCCTCCATCAGATCCCAAAGATGATGATCTGTTTCCTCAGTTTTGGCGCGAGTTGTACGAATACCTGTAAAAATATTATTATTTCGTGTTAATATAGCGCATTTCCACGTCGGTTATATGCTCGGAGCGCACTCCAGTAAACAAGGCACGCACTCTGACGATTCCGAGAGTAAGTTGGTGCCGATGGGTACGATACATAATTTACCCAGTCTCCTCACAGGTTCCCTATAATGCCTGGGCGGAACGACACAATGAAGAGGAAGCGCCCTATTAGCTGGCGCACTGGAAGCCAGCTGTCTGGGGTTCGAACTCGCAACCTTCTGAGCACCAGCCCTGTGCTCTAGGATACTGACTGTGATGATCCAATCTCATCTGATTGGGACAAACTCTTGGAGCATACAAGCAACTTAGTGCAAATAATGAATTGTAATCGTGTGACTGAACTGGCATGAACAAGTATGAATCGACTAGAGGTAAGGGACCAAAATCATGAGGCTCGCGTTTCATATCAGCCTCCTTCATGCATGGGAACATCTCCTTCACGAAGCCGAATAACGCCTGTTGATACATGAGCTATAGTATATATTCGAAGTGCCTCTATTTGACCATATGATTAGGTTTATTCTCTTCTGAATACCAGTCACTAGAAACATGTGGTTTCAAATTCACAATAGTACCGCCTCCGCATCCGTAAAATGGAATCATCGTTTCAGGTCAGAGATACGTTTCCACCTATGCTATCTGATTCACACGATGACGTCAGCAACGCAGACGCTAACATCGACTGCGTCAAATGTGCCATGCTTCGTACGTCAACTGCGCATTGAATATTAATGAGAACACACCTTACTAATGACGCACTGGCGCATCGACTGTATAGTTGGCGAGTCGTTAATGACGAAAACTGTGATTAAATTGTCAAATTGTAATCAGGAACAAGATTTAAAATGGATTGCTAATTGCGCAGTTTGGTCCGTGACGCACTCATTCTTCTTCGTTGACGAATAATGCAACGTGCGAAGCAAATAAGGTGGCAAGTAATGAAAATACTACGAAAGCGTACGAGAACAAATTAAACCTCTGCAAAAAAACATCGGGTAATGAATCTTTGGATGGAAGACAAAATTAATAAAAAGACCCGCAGAATCCGAATTTTCCATTAGATGTTCTGACAAGAGTGCAAATGGCACAGTGGCTCACCTGGTACGTCTAATTTTGTTTTACTAGTGCAATCTGATGAGGAGTGACCGATTGAGCTATCATTGATGTCACAATGACATTCGGGTCCTTGGGCCAAAAATCCTGACCATCCCAAAGGTACGGCCAAAGGTTCTTATTAGAGCATAATTATGACAGTGATCTAAGATTAAAGGCCCTAGGTCTCACACTGGGCCTTAGGCCAAGAATGTACCCCCCCCCCCCCCCACAATTGCCCACAACCCAAGTACCATTACATGTAACGCTAAAGAAAATCAATTGAAGCTTTTAAGAACTTTTTAAGCACCATTGTGCATAGTTTCATCAAATGGGCCCGAGTGGGACGTTGGACCAAAAAATATTGAACGCCCTGAAGGCACGTCCATTACACCATCAATGACCAAACATCAGCACTGTGCACCAACATTTGTAAGAGAAGCATTTTGCGGGACTTCACATGATGGGCCCCAGGGCCCACACTGGGCCTAGG
>JAUOBX010390669.1:0-10688 GCA_032360705.1 Eupentacta quinquesemita
ACCTTGATTTGACCTCTAGCACCTGACCCTAACCTCAGAGGGAAACATTAATGCCAGAAATGGATTCTTCACACCCCAAAACACCATAATAGAGGAATCATATATACATCGTTGTAGGGCAAGTGGTTCAAAAGTTAGATTTTCAAAATGGCCTCCGGCGGTCATTTTGGATCTATGCAAATTAAGAAAAAAAACTCAAGGTTGCCAGTTTGGCAACCAAGTTGGATTTGTTATGGACCCAATGGGAATACAAATCAACAATAAAAGTTCATTGGAAAGAACATTTCAAGGTTCAGAAAATTCCTACTGGACTAATATAACACTTCTGAATATGAATTAAATACAATGGATAGTTAGGAGGTGTAATTAGGAGGTCGGCTGCATGCCGATCAGCACATTTTAGAGTATCTCCAGGCGGCTGTGTTCAAATCAGCTGAGTTTTTATCACTTCGACTTCCGAATATGGCTCTCTCATGATACCTTGAAACAACCTTATAGGACTACTCTCATGTGCTCGATAACATACTTTTTCAATTCTAAAGTTACAACGCAAACCCTTCTCGACGGGATTGTAGTGCGAATTCTCCCCGGATAGTAGCAACAGGCATGTCGTCATGCGACCTAATAATTATTTCATTATGTTATTATTAATGTACGGATATTGTACGGGGAGGCAATTATAAAAGTCGTAGGTTGTCAAATACGGTCTTTAATCATGAACATGTTGTGCCGAGATAGAGCAGCGCCTCCAGCTGGATTTTCCGACAAGGAGTGTATATTACTGTTGCAGTATTGATGAGGTTCGGTGAAAGGTACCGTAAGAATTGATTCCGGTAATAAACAATCATAATGTATGATAATAGCAACCTATAAACCTACCAAATGTAATTGGTTAGGGTTATGGTAGCAGGTAAATATTAGCTTGCATTCTATTCGTGCAGATACTGTATGTATATATTCGAACATAATAGCTCCACGACCACCGATTAGTATTCATTAGAAGCTCATGTAATAATTGGCGAGGAAGAGCTTTTTGAAATTTACATTTCAAATAATCTTTTAGTTGTTTCCAGCGTATGGGCACTGCTACGCATTGTTATTTTTTTTCTCAAATAATTCGCCCAGTACCGGCACAACATATTTATACTAATTTAATGCAAATTCAGCCTCATTTGAGTTTTGCAGTGGGAGCCATTACAGTTCCATTGAACACATAATGCGTATCAGGCTATGTGTTCATTTTCTAGACATGGCTAGAATTCGAACATGTACCCACAGAGCGTCAGAAACGTGTTTAGAAAAGTGTTCGAATGCTTGTATCTTGAGCTAATGCGCCCTTTGGCGAGAATATATGTTAACCCAATTCCCTATTTCATTATTCCACTCTGAAAGTAAGCACAATAAACTCAATGTAATACCAGTAGCAGATCGTAAGACACTACGTCAAGAGTGTACGTTGACTGAAGGTACATCATCTGTAATCCACTGATATGCCATCCGAATGTTCCGGAACTGCACTGGTTCCGCTATCAGGAGAAAAGCCGTGGATATAAGATGACATCATGACAAAGTACACCATATTGTCTTACAGTTTCACAGTCATCTGGTCATAGGTGTGCAGATTGTCACAGTTCCGGTTAATGCGCACCTCTGAACGAGGTGTTTCCTGATTGGCTACTCGTATGGTATACAATTGATCGTACTCATTGTTAAAGAGAGGGATTAAATTGAGGATTAGGATCATTGCTACCCAATAACGGAAATTTTCGTTCAGAGGTGCACATCGACCCCATAGTTAACCCCGTCACGCTCCAATCGTAATTTTGTGCTCGCGGCTTAATTTCTGTTTTTATTATATATAGACTAAATTATTGATGACATTTCTCGTGTCATCAGACTCACATTATATCACGACTCAATGCGCTCCGCTAAATTTATTATTTTACCACCTTGATATTTTATCATACCACTTTCGACGAAATTGTCAAACCTTATCTCCCGAAACTCACCTGTATAGAGGTAATTATGAAATACATGTTGTCAATGAATGATTGAATGATCTTGTAAAAACTTCAATTAAGTCTAAAGATAGCCATCCACTACTGCGCGGGCGCAGCGCAGTCTGCAGCGCATGGCATATGTAGATTTTGCCATCAACTACTTGTAGGCTATCTGCAGATTTAAGAAACAATCGCCCGTTTCCCGCAAAGATAGATTCCATCATATATCATGAACATATCCAGTCAGTTGTGTAGTCGTTATTCTATGCCAAAGTCCTCAGACACATCACGGAACCGTATCAAGACCTCATTTCCGCGTTCTTCAATTACCCCTAATTAGAACTCCTCCCACCTGGTCTCCATAGATGATTTTCGTCGGTCCAATGAACCATCCACAGGCCCCGTGCTGCGCAGGTGTGTATAGCAACTTATATGATCCCCAGTTTTCCATTTCTGCGGACTGCGATGCAGACTGCCCTGTCCGCTATTCATTCTTTCCTTTGGAAGATGTTCTTTGGAAAGTTCAGCGGATACAAACGTATATATACCCCAGTCTTCCATGCATGAATTATCACATATACCAATCTAAGCAAACAAGTTGATCTGGAATCATTGGATTTATGAGCAGAATCCGATATCGTTAGCAACGTTATGACGATGACCTCATGAAAAATAATGGCGACAATGACGTGACGCCATATGCGCACTGTGTCGGAAGGTATTTTCCGATTCGAGAGCATGAATTACAGTCTTTGTTCAGGATTGTTATAGGAGGGGGTTAGCACTATATATATATAGGTATTTGAATGGGCGAGTTTAGCTGGGAGTACGCCCTGTTCGTTGCGCCAGTAAATTGTGTCTCAGTGCTGGTGCGTCACAGTTCTATGGTGTATACAGCTTCACTGGTCCCGTCGTCTGAACATTTACAGAAGGCGGGCGAGTGCCGAGGATTCGATAACGTTACCTTCACAACCATAGCCGACTCCGCATTTACCTCCAAATGTTCCTTTTCTTCACCCAATTAGATATCCCTGGATCATACAGTATAACAACCCTGTACACAGCATCCTTGTTGTCACTTCGACTCTTTTCGTTGTTGTCGGGTGTCACAACGCCAACGTTTTTCGAAGGGATTGTAGTGCGAACTCGTCCCGGATAGTTACAACAAACGTGTCGTCATGCAAGCTAATAATTTTCCATGTGGTTATCAATGACGTACGGCGAGGCGATCATTTAAAGTTGTTGGCTGACAAATAGGTCTTCAATCATAAACATGGTATGTCAAGGTAGACCTTCTTGCCATATGGGAACAGCGGCCGTTTATTAGGGATTATGTATCCACCTGATACATCTATTAGACTATTACGTATAAGAATGCAGCAGTCCTGAAATGTCCTCAAATCAGATAATATCACACAGTATCGACAATAAACCCATTGGGAATCGTTCAATATAGAGTTAGGGAAGATTCTGTTCGAATGTGACAACGAAAATGCAGGAGAAAAGCGCAGTGTTCGCCACGAACAACCATCAGTACCGTGACGTCACGATAAAAAATAACATTATAGCAGAGGGGCGGGAAGAAATAACTATTTCTTTCTTTGAGGGAAAAGTGCAACGAGACCACTCGGCCAATCAGAATGATGTTTACAGTGTCAGAAAGCCGATAATGTGTACTGGAGTAATCTCTTCGCCCCGCATTTTCAGTGGCCGAATCCAGAAGTTACGGAAGTGTAAGTGGATCAAAATCTTCAATTTTGCTTGATCTATATTGTGACACACTGCAGATCGGATGGGATGATAACTGATAAAAGGATCGATATGAATCTGCCTGGTATGTCGCCCTTGCTTACATACCCTTTACTCGACTTTATATTTATTTACCTCATATTCCTGCCAGAATTTCCGATCATTCCAGCCCATGCCTCTCCATGCAATTGGATGCCCATACACATGCTACACTTGTCATTACTCCAGTAACCTGGAAACAGATTCCGCACAAAATTCAGAACTGTATAATGATTGCATGCACATGCCTACGCGAATACTTGCAAGTTCATATTCTGGGCATTTAACAACACAATTTGGCTCACTCTTTTCAATTCCATAATCAATTATAGCCTATTACTATTGGAATTATAGTCTACCCGAATCATCAAATTATGTTATGAGCATGCAGCCTGCCCGTCTCCGATGCCTCGCATATTTAATTATATATTCTATCCGGCCATCGATAACCATCGCTGTGTTCATTTCAGAGAAAATGCCAACACCACTAAAATTAATTACAAAACGTCATCAACATACGAACAAACATTTGTTACAACTCAAGTTAATGCCCATATCACAATCTACACATCTACACAAACAAAACTGTCAACGGTTGCACGGAACTAATTACAATCATTATGCCTATAATGCATGTATATATGATAAATTGAATAGAAGATGGATAATACCGCTAAGCGCGAAATTTCCGGCACATTGTCGACCATCTAATGAAATGTATGACCAACTATAACAAATTGATTTATAACATTGGATTTTATCATCGTGTATTCTGACTACAGTACATTTTTTAATATCAATTCTAGGCAGGGGGGGGGGCACGGGGGTGGGGGCGCCAGGGTTTCCAGGGGGCATATATTTCTCCTGGCGCCCCATGGCGACGCCACTGTGTACATATATATTCACTTGCCGGCCCATCGATGAGCCGCCGCACACTACGAAGATATTGGTGACATGTTGCAACGAAGCCCCCTTTTTTATATTTCCTTTTCTTCGCTCTTCGTTAATTCTCCTTCTCCCTCTTTTTCCTTCTCTTTTCCCTCTTCTTTTCTTCTCCTTTCCCTCTTCTTTTCTTCTCTTCCCCTTTCTCTTCCCACTTTTCCCTCTCTTTCTTCTCTTTTTCCTCCTTTTATTTGTTTTCTCCCTTCATCATTCGGGGAGCGCACGCCCCCAACACCCCTCTCCCCTGGATACGCCTGGTGACCAATCCCAACTTGCTGCCAGGACCGCCATTTTACGTCTCCATCTGACGGACGACCAGTGAGCCCCAGGATCTAACCACTTTCTCAGATCTTGGAGGAACGGAAGCTTTTTGTTTTTTGTACTTTCGATGTTCAACCACGGTAAATGCGTACAGCCGACCGACGGGACCTATTGCAACTAACGGACAACCACCCGCATGTTCACCAAGTCCACTGCACCACAGCAGTGCCCATACTCCAAGACCCCGGCAGACGTCACTGTGAATACAGCCACCACTGGAGAGGAACGCCCGATTGTGTTTGTGGGAATCAAACCGGACCAAACCGGACCCATTGTATTCTGCCGAGCGTCACTAGTCTTATACCGCTCGACCACTCGTCCGCTAAATTGATGGTTGATGGTTCTTTCCATGTCATCGTACTCACATCATACCTCGGATCGATGCGCTCCGCTATGTTCATTATTTTACCAACTTGATGCTTGTCAAACCTCATCTCACGAAACCCACCTCTATGGAGGTAACATTAAATACCTGGTATCAATGAAAGATTGTACTAAGTACCTTGGTCATCCATCGTCGCACATACCGGTAAGAGATGGGAATTATTTCGATACGTTGCAAGACTCCAGTAGGAAGACCAGTAGACTACCTTGCTGGGGAGAAGAAACTCGCAATTCAAGGACGTCAACAATTTCGAGGAAGCGATAAACCCAGCATAGGATTGCGACGCGTGGCGGGGGATTATCACTGAGCATGTCGGATGGACGAGACTCAACTACAGACTTTGGGCTACTACTATACTAATGAAAAATTGAAATTGAATCCGATAAAAATGTCAAACACGTCTTGAAATAGTACCAACAAACGTGTCGTCATGCGTCCTATTAGTTCTTTATTTGGTTATCAATAATGTACGGAGATCATTTTAAAGTATATTTTTAAAGACTACTGAATACGGTCTTCGAACATAAGCAAGGTATGCAAAGGTCAGGTAAACCACATCATCATATTGAGAGAAAAAACAGCGCCGTCAGCTGGTGGTAATAACGTTTTATTATTAACGAGGTGCGGTAAAAAGTACCGATTAAAATGATTCCGGGAAACAATTGTGATGTAATATATTAGCGGGCTATAAGCCTACCAAAATATAATCGGTTTATGTATTGGCAGCTGCAGGCAAATACAGGCTAGCATTCCCTTCGTGCAGATGCTGTATCATGATAAATTTGAAAATCGCAGTTTTGCAACAACTGATCGGTATTCATCAGTGAAATGATCAGGAGGTAATATATTGGATGGTGAGATTGGAAAAATCAGCTGATTCATTAATTATAGTCTGGGAGGGCTCTATGAGAGAGATGTTTCAAATAATCCATTTGCCATTTTCACGCAATATTGCATGTTTTATTTTTTAATAATTTGTCTGTGAACTGAGTACCGGTACAACATTTTCATACAATTTTCTTCCTTGTGCTCCATGCAAATTCAGCCTCATTTGCGATTTGCTGCTTCCGCGTGAAATGTATTCAGGTTGCCTGAATTCCCGGGTATTATATGTTTATTTTCTATACATGGATAGGATTCGGACACGTTCCCAAAGGTGTTTAATTGCTGACAAATGTGTTCAGCCTCATTCGAGATTTGCCGTGGAAGCCATTCAAGTTTTATTGAACACATAAACGCGTTTGAATCCTAATTAATATGTGTTTATTCTCTAGACGACCAAAACGTGTTTAGACAAGTGTAACATTGCTGAGAGATGTTTTCAGAGTGTATGCATATTTCATTCTTCCACCTTGGCAATAATCACAGTTAACTTATTATGATTAGATAATACCAGTAGCCGATCAGAAGACACTTTGTCGAGGGTGTATGTTAACTAAAGATACACCATCGATGATCTACTGTTATGTCATCCGAATGTTCCGAATGTTCCGCCATCTAGTTCCGCTATCAGGAGAAACGCAACATTAACAAAAGCATTATAGTAGGCTTCAGTGACTTTAACAATAATCACGCTCTAATTGAGCATCTGCCGTCTTCCGCACACGCCGTAGATATGAGGATGCACCATGAAAAAGTACACCATATTGTCAAATGTGTGCAGATTGTCACAGTTAACCCCGTCACGCTCCAATCGTAATGTTATGTTTACGGCCTTGGTGTCTCGATGATTGATGGCATTTTTCTTGTCATCAGACTCACATTATATCACGACTCGATGCGTCCCGCTAAATTTATTATTTTACCCACCTTGGAACCCACGTCTATAGAGGTAATTATGAAATTCCTGTTATCAATGAAAACTTGGATAGGTCTGGAGCTAGCCATTCACTACTGCGTAGCGCAGGCGCAGCGCAGTCCGCAGCGCATGGTAACCGCAGATTTTGCCATCAACTACATGCGCGAGCAATTAAAAAAAACAGTAGCCTATATCATGGACATATCCATTCAATTGTGTAGTCGTTACGTTATGCAAAAGTCCCCAGACACACGAAACCGTATCAGAGTGGGATGCGCCCCAGCCGCGCTTCAGCTAGCTTTGGACACAGCGATAGTGGTTAGGTGAAGTCAATCATCTAGGAAAAGTGTTGGGCAAGTATAGGCATTCCCGTCCTAGATTCATTCCTTCTTTTTTGGATTTTTTTGGGAGAATTCAGCGGATACAAACTTATTCCCCCAGTCTTCCATGTATGAATTATCACATATACCTATCTGAATTACCAGTTTGATCTAGAATTATTGGAAATATTAGGAGAATGAAACACCCTCTTTCTTTCCACTCGACGCCATTTTTGGGTGAGAAAATTGCTAATGGGAAGTGTGATCTGATGCGAGGGTTGTAAATTATTTTGTTGTTTTTATAGGCTATTCCTCTAAGTTGACCAAACAAAAATTTGGAAAGAGGAACTACTTGGAAAAGAAAATTAGGGACAAGTGGGCCGGGGGTTCTGACTGGGGGTGCCCCCATGCCCTCTCCTTTTGACAGGTTTCATGTCGCATGAAATATACTGGATGGATTTATATTTTCCACAAGATTTGTAGAAGTAACTCTGGTATATGATAATTCCTCTTGTGTTGATGTGTAAGAAGTTTGAGTAATATCTGTCCCAGAAAATGGCAAGGAATCACTACACATCTCTGTGTTCTTGCTACTTACCTTAAGATTGGCTGTAGATATTCGTATCAAATTGATTTTATTCATTGTTAGGCCCTTTAGATCTAGGCCCAATTACTGCATGTGATTGGTGTAAAACATGTTCAGAATGTGTTGTAAGCATGAAACTTGGTACAAATACCCAGAACAACATAACAAACATTTACAGGTAGGTGTCAATTTGAAATGTGTGTTGCTTAGCAACGGTTGCTAGGCAACACATTTTCCATAGAAACCAGCGTATAGGGTACATGCAGTAATACAGTGATACTCCCCATAAGCATTGTTCCCTTGTCCATCTTCCGTTCATTTTCTCTTCATACACATTTTATTAGTGGTCTATCGCTGTCAGGGTGTGCCTAATTCAAGTTTCTCTCTTAGCTTACTGCTTACTCCCCACCTGCGAGCGCATAAACCCTCTGTATAACTTCCTCATTTGTGAGCCCGCCTGATCATTTTATGTTCTCAGACCTCCATAACCACATCTCCGCTGCGTCTTCTCTTGTTTCGTTAAATTTCCACAGTGTCCATGTCTCTTCTGAGTCGAAAGGAATACACTCCACATACACCACTTATTCATCTCCCCTCTAAACGTAACTCGATACCGAAGCCATTACCGTCTGTGTATACTATGTATGCAATGCGTTGTTTTCCATGAAATATCATGCACCTGTGTATGTTAAGTCGGAACCATGATTTTGCCTTCAAATTGAGACGATGGGCCTTGCGTTATTCATCATCTGATCCTCACAGATTTATCTCAGATAATATTACCAAGTTCAGCTATCAGGTACTCACTCTAATTGGTAGATGTTGAAAAGCTATAGGCTGATTGATACACGACATGCTCATGACATGAAGTTAAAGGAACTCGAGTGTTTTGATGCATGAATGTTGTATAGCTTGGGGTATGGTATGATGATATCATATTTACTAGTCAGAATGAATGCACGAACATAACCCCTGTATTGAGGTACTGGCTCATTACTATTCTATTCGCTGTGGAATCGATGCAGTTGATAACTTTTAGGCACCATCAGATAGCCTATCAATGACTTCGAACTGTTCAGTCATTGTCCCGTTTTCCCCCAAAGAACCAGTGTCTGATTTTTTTTATGGGTTACTCGCCAGACACGAGGCCCGATCCCATACAAGCCGGCAAGGGTGCATACCTAGATACAGCACTCTCGTAAGCTGCGAGCCATCGCCAGGTCACGGACCACGGCAATGCCTCTGAAGCGTGACGTCGATGCGGAGGAGGTGGTCATTACGCACAGACGGCAACATACAAATCACCTTCCACTCATTGTGAGCAATCGGGATAAAGCACCTCGTGTTTGACTCGAGGGTGCAACGCGGACCTAAACCGGTAGTCTCTAGATTAACAGTTGGATTACAACTTTAGGCCAATATTACCCCTAATCCTACTAGATTCACACTTTAGGATACCTGAAAATGCTTATAAAGCTTTAAATTCAGTACAATAAGTCTTTTTGGGGCCGCTTGTTGTCCGGGTCACGTTCCGCGAGAGTGCCCGCGATTCAGAATTGCCAATTGGTCATACCTACAGTGACTTTCAACATCCACAAGTGAGACACCCTACCTCCACGGCGCTTCAAAGGTGAGCAGGAGTATCTTAACAAGTATGCGCTCTCTCTCTGGGAGCCAATGGAGTTTTCGAAGAGTAGGTGTAATGTGATCGGAGCGTCCAATACAGGTGGCAAGTCTTGCTGTTGAGTTTTGGATTCGCCGTAAAGCGGACAATGAAGTTGTAGGTAGACCATACAGGAGTGAATTATTATAATCCAGACGAGAGTACAGTCCACACAAAAAATATTTGACGACATTGAATCTTAACCTGGGCTGTGAACCTCTGATTTGAGCTGTGCCGTGGACTTAAATTTCTAGAATATCAACCTAACTATGCAAACTGCAAATCCTGTTGTACAGTTGACACAACCAACTGATAGTATCAGAATCTAGCTTGTATACTGTGAACTTTTGAACCCATTTTAAATTGTGCTGTGAACTGCGAGATCTCGGAACCAGAAAGTGTTAGAGCTTACTGATTCTCCGAGTGTCTTGGTGTCTATGGTATCGAAGGCCTCTTACATGACACGGAACGATAGGGAACATTGTACTTATCATTAATTCCAACCGCCGCACCGAAAACCAACTGTCGAGAACAACTGAGAGCACCGGTGCTAATATGTGCTGGAAACCTATGGAAATGCATAACCTTCCCCTGCGCTGCGAACTCTGTACGTCTGGACCCAAGATCACGCCGAATTCAACGGAAGTGCTACACTCAACTGGTACTGTGGTTCTAGAATTATCATTCACAATTTACCATGCGCTGTGCAGGGGCGTCGATCCGTTCTGAGAAGTGGGGGGACATATTCCAGAAACACCATCTAAGCGGAGCGCCACCATAGGTTGGCGCGCAACGCACAACGAAAATTTTAGCTCCTGGTACCCCTCAGATCGTCAGAAACGGCACTTGCGAGGCCTGACTCCAGCTTCTAGATGCGCGGATACA
>JAUOBX010390780.1:0-10686 GCA_032360705.1 Eupentacta quinquesemita
TCCGAGTGATTAAAATGATCATAATTAATTAATGAACACGAGTTGGGCTTGTGAAAAGTTTTGGGTGGTGTATTATGGTGATATCTTGGTTTGGTAACAATTCACCGCCCACCCCAAAATAAATAATGAAACAAGACAATTTGGAGGTATGGCCCACGGCCTATGTGTGTTACAACATGGGGTACGGTGTAGCGACACTACATTGTCTCGAATCCGATACTCCTATATTGATCCTCAGCCAGTGCGCAGAAATGAACTACCGGGATATGCTGAGTGCACACGAACTTTGGAGTATTTCGTTCCTACATCATCATTTTCCCCATGAACAACATGATTGATGGGTGACACTATTAGTTGTTGGGTATTCTTTTGATTATATATTGCTTTCCGCACACGAATGTTGCCTTGATATTTTAGCTACCGATTGTCTCTATTATAAATAAATAATTTCATGTCGATATAACACGAAACCAATGAGGAGTTTGTGATTATTCCGGTCATTCTAACCACAAGAACGTAGTAGTAGTGAATCGTCAAAGACTCTGAGGAGTCCGTGGACGCTGTCTCAAATCAGTCTATCTTTCTCTGCTCTTCATGAGTGGAGGACCATCTTCTGTCTATCATTCGCATAAGTGACTCGTTGGTAACATGGTCACTTCAATCGACACGCATCGACAAATGGTACGACCAAAAGCATTCAGCTTGGTTGCATCCAATTTCTCAATCGTCCATGTGGTGGAGCCATAGGTCAACCTAGACATTACAAGGGCTCTAATAACCAGAAACTTAGTCGCATCGGAAAGGTGTGGGCTATGGAGGTACTTGCACTCACGGAGTGTAGTCTCGGCTATGCTGATTCGCTTGCTGATTTATGGAGTATCATCAGTGTTGTGGGTGATGACAGAGCCGATGTACATGAGTGAGTTACCGTTGGGGATAGTGGAGGTCCCCATGTGGACGATGTCGGCAGAGCTTGGTTCCCTCTGGATGACAAGGTGAGCTCTTTTACCAGGGTGTATCACAATCTGATAGGGCTTGGATACGTCCGCTAAGATGTTAAGAGCCGCTTCTGCTTCAGCAGCAGATAACGCAAACAGGACAAGATCAACGGCATACCTCGGTTCCTTCACTGTGCGTTCTCCTATAGTAGCACCAGGCAACCCAAACAGTCCAAGCATGCCATTCCTCCATAAGGCATTCGGTGTAGAGAGAGAAGAGGATTGGAGAAAGCGGGCAGCTCTGTCTACATCCGACAGGCGTGTTGAAGGCATATGTTGTCTCGTTCTTCCATTGAAGGACTCCCTCAGCTTCATGATAAAGACTCTCTGTGAGTCTGTGGAGATCGTTATCCACCCCATCAGCTCCATCAGCTTCAAGCAGGGCATGATCTACACTATCAAAAGCTTCCTTGTAATCCACAAGAAATAAGATGGAGTGGTGTGTGGGCTCTGTAGTAGGCAGATGTGATAGCATTGGGAGCGAAGATAGCATATGTGGTTGACTTCCCGGAGCGGAAGCCAAACTGCACCTCGCTAACATTTCCAATGTGAGTCTGGAGGCGTGACTGTATGATGTTGAGCACTACTTTGCTGTCTTGACTGATGACAGCCAATGTCCGATAGTTTTCACAGACTCCTCGGTCGATCTTCTTATGGAGCGGAATGGAGGTGGAGGATGTCAGCGCTGAAGGCCAGATGCCTGTAGCCCATATATGCCGTACAGCCCTGTGAATGGTGCTGAGAATGGTGTTATCGGTTACAGCAGTCTTGATGCATTCAGCCAGAACGTTGTCAGGCCCAAAAGCTTTGTTGTTCTTGAGGGTCTTGGTGGCTTTTTCACCCCCCCCCCCCTCGGTGTTGGTAGGACATCATCTGAAATATATGGGGCAGTATATTGTAGACCACCACGATGAAGATCTGACTGGAAAAGGATGGTAGCGTGTTCGTGCCAACAGTTGATCTCTTCAGTGACACTCTCCAAGGGGGTGCCGTTTGCACCCTTGATGTTCACATTTGGTACATTGATCTTACCGGTCAGCAGTTTCGTTGTTTTGAAGAGCGTGGCTGTGTCGTTGTTGTGGTAGGCAGCCTCAATGAAGTTCACCATTTTGTCGCGCTATGATGAGAAGGATTTCGGAAATGATCAGCAGAGTATCATATGTAATTTAAGATCAACAGAACTCAGATTAATGTTCTATTGATGGTGCTGAATAATTGCGAAATGAAAGGTAAATAGCAATTAGATCTCAGCATTCTCTCAAGGCAAAATTCAACATTAGATGATATTAGTTGGTCATGTCATTATAGTGCTTTTCTATTCCTGAATCCAGATTACAAATGTTTCAGACTGAGCATCCCAGGTTGATTTGGTATTGTGGTGATATTCTATGCGAGGTAACTGTTGGTGGAATGAGCAAATTACACCTTGCATGACACTCTTTCTTTCAGTACCATATACAGCTGCATAACTGCCTGAAGGTCGACGAAATGGTTGGTACTATACAATGAGATACTTCATTCACAATGTTTCGGGTTAAAACAACTTCGATGTAAGAGCTGAATTATTCAGAAACGATATGTTCGTGGTAATTACACGCATGGACCTTTCCCCCTTGACGATGGGGTAGGGGGTTACCAGTGTTCATTGAATAACCATTCTCCTCATGACGATTTTTCTGTCAATTCATTCAATTTTCATGTATTGAAGGAGTATAGTGGTTTCTTTTACGCTTTAACACAATACAGATGGACACAAAGTTCATGGTGATAGATCCTTACCACTCCAATTGGTGTTGCCAGTTTCGTGCATCCATTCTGGACATCCAATCACAACTGTTTGTTTGAACAGCTAGCTCAACAAGTTAGGCTCTGTGTGTCATGCTTGACTGCACCTAGGGTGTGTGGAAAGAGCTCTCTAGTTTACTGAAGGGAGAACCCGTCCCCCTTGAGACAGAGTCTGACCCCTGCGTATCTACATGTACTCTTTGACCTGCCTCTTAGTGACCCTAAATTCACTGGCCGGAAATTGAACTGCCTTCCATTTAGTTAGCTGGGTATGAAATTATTTAATCATTAACACATTTGTTACTTCAAACGGAGCGTTGATGGCTAAACTGCTGAAACAAGCCTAGTTTAACTTTCTTTAATGAGTCCTCAAAGATGATGTGGTCTGTTGTGCAAGTCAACACAATGCGTACGTACAGTGAAAACACAGTTGACTATTTCGAAGAAATGTGAATGTTTTCCACACAATACAATTATCAAATCGCATTTTACTAATTTCTGCTAATGTTTACGTTATCAATGCAACATCACGGTTATTGTGCACAAAACATTCAGAGCAGATTTGCGTCAAACATGTTTGAGACAATTTGGCATTTTCATTTCATGGTGTAATCTCTAATTACTTGAAGGTAAGTACAAAGCAAATATTTATGCTATATTTTATTGGCTCTCGGACATGGCTTCCATTGCAGATTATATACATCGACTACATTTTAGGTCGACATCACCTAACAAGCTATGAAGACAAGCGCATTGCAGCGATCGCACACTGTTACACAATTCACTTAATATATACATTATACCGGTAGTTCACCGATTTGTCGACAGTTGTGCTTTTCGATGTCCAGAACTGTGTGTGATACAGATCAGAACAGCACCACACATTGAAATAAACATACAATATTACAAAATAAAACTAAAACTTCAGTTCGCCCTATTCTACAAACACGGATATTGATGACACCTCAGTCATTTGATACAATCCAGGAGGATCAGTCTGTCTATTCTTGTTTGAGTTGTAGACAGTTTTCTGTGAGCTCGAGTGCGATAGTAAATAATCAGGTGGATAATTACAACTTCGATATCTTAAATATCTTTATTTGGTTGTAGTATGTTATCGGGAGCTCGCTAATGAATGCTCAAGCATCGATGAAGAGTATGCGTGAAGTTTGGAGGTGATTACAAAGCGTTCCATCACTGCTCTACATCGTTGTTCGAAACGCTTCACAGGTATTACCCTGACCAGGTCAAACAGGCACGCTCTCTCACGACCCCCTGCTATGGGCGCAAACTTTGCTGTTGCCTCTCAAGTCTCCGAGTAGCATGGTGATCCATTGATTTGCGCATCGCGCATTCAAACTGCAATAACTTTCTCATATTGGTTCGAATCCTCAAAGTAATATATGAGAATCACCTCATAGAGTTCTTAGAGGCATATTGCAGGAAAAATTAGGCGAGTTGTAAATCAAAGAAAAAAATAGTCCCTTTTGTGTCATCCCTAATAATTTGCGCTCACGCCACTTGTTCGGATCTAATAATAAATTGTGACGATTTCTGGACAAAGTTATTCGACAGGTTTGTTGAAACAATAATTTGTTACGAAGAAAGTGCACTTTTCCTGTCAGACAAATTTTGAACCCATTCCTAACGCTTGAAGAAATGTGCATATTCCCGTAGTTAGGATAGCAGCTTAGGCTACGAATTTACTGTCAGTTGCCTGGTATGGGACAAGTGCACATATCAATGTGAAGTGACGATACTAGTGGGAAAACCGGGCTTCGCTCAAATAAGGACACACCAGACGAACTTGACTAGAGGTCTAATTAACCAAGGGGATATCACAACTATTTGATGTCATAACCATCTCTTATCGGTTACATTACGTACGTGGAAATCTTGACATCACTAATTAAAATTTCAATTGCAGCGTGGCTGTTAAGCTGCTTGAAGTCTCCTCATTCAGAATTGGTCCCTTATTTAGGCATCGTAAACATATGTGAGTATAAAGTCAGCATTGATTTATAGTTTGATGTTTTTTAATAGGAACTATGGGTATTTATTCTGATAGTTTCCAATCTATGATCGATAATTAGGTCTAAAGTCTTCAGACTGTATGTGTAGGCTGTAGCCTAACACCATAACCCATATGTACATGAGCTAAGCCCAGTCTGGCACATTTTGTGTGTGATCTTAGTTAAGACTAAACCACTGTTATTACAAATGGAAAATGATGTGTATTAAACATGTGGATGACCCATTACACTAGAAATTGAGAGAAAATGTAGATTACAAATGACCACCAATCTATTTATTTAAAGGCCGGGCTGTAGAATATCTTATAGAATTTGTTTAGAGATTCTCCAGAGATCCTTTGGAAATCCTATAGAAACTCTATAGAATATGTTATAGAAATTCTTTCGAAATTCTCTAGAAATTCTTTAGAAATTCTTCAGAGATTCTTTAGAAATTCTTTAGAGATTCTTTGGAAATTCTTTAGAAATTCTTTAGAAATTCTTTATAGAATCTTTAGAAATTCTTTAGAAATTCTTTAGAATATGTTATAGAAATTCTTTAGAAATTCTTTAGAGATTCTTTAGAAATTCTTTAGAAATTCTTTAGAGATTCTTTAGAAGTTCTTTAGAGATTCTGTGGAGATTCTGTAGAGTTACTTTAGAATATTGTATAGATTTTCTTCAGAGTTTCTATGGACTCTCTCTATAGAAAATCTTATAGAGTTTCCATAGATTTTTTTCAATAGATTTCTATAGAACATTTTTGTGAGGGTAGCGCCGTCAACCAATATTACTTCTTGCAGTAAACCCCACAAGAGCACCTCATTATGCTACTAACTAATAATTAAAATTGATAGGCTCTCAGAACATTAGGAAATGCATCATTCCCCCGATGCATTCGGTTGAGCGAATATAACGAGAATTATCAAGATGGCTCGTACTTTTCAACCAAATCGTTCAGTGTAATTTCGTGATACAACGAGCGCTACTGTTGTTTCAGCATTAATCTACCGCCAACAACATTATTTGTACGATGGCAAGTGATTTGAGAAATGATTACTAATCCACTCGCATAGAGCAATCAGAAGGCAAACTAGCGGAATAATAAATATCATATTTAACGCAATTCGACAATGGGTCCGCATGAGCTGTTGGCAGATTTTGTTCGATCCACCACTCACTACCTCTCACTACCACAACATAAGAGAACAAATTTCAGCATTGTGTAAGTTCTGGGATCCTTCCACAACTTTCCTGTCCCGGAACGTTTATTTGAAATGCGGTTAATTTGAATGCGGCTGCTCTTTCACTGTGGGAACATTAAATAAAAACACGGCTACTAACTCATCGTTTATTCATAGCTGTTTGTGCGTTACATGATATTTCCTAACAAAAATATCCTGGAATGGTCATTACGAATGTGTTCGATTGATCGTTTTCACACAAAAAAAATTGAATAGCGTTTATTGGTTACGTTCAATTAGGTCGATGGGCAACTCATTGAATAAAAGAGAACAGATGTTTACGTAGGTTATCAATAGGATCAGGTTTCTCGACGGTAATTTTACTGTCACTTGTCTGTTCGGTTGACATTGTTCAATAAATAATTCATCACTAATTCCATTATCGCTGTAAGGTTGTGGAGAATAACTTTGAGGATAGGAGTACCCTATGCATGAACATTCCGTTCATATACGTGCATTCGTACTTTCCTTGTAAGTGGACCATAGTGGACGATATGTGAGATTGTTACAGATCACTGGAACTGGTGGAAACCGTTCTTTGCCTGGTATCCTATTATTTGCTCTCCCACAGTCAAGCAAAGAACGGAGACAAGTTTTGTCAGTAGCATGACTCACTCCACTTACGGTTCCTCTCTTCAATTTGATTTCTAAGCCAGAGACTAATCCGATCAAATATTTTCAAATCCTCATTGAACGCTGCATTGTGTCAATTTTCTGGCAGTATGTGTCATTTTAGTCTTTTTTGTGTGATAAACATGTCATATTCATCCAAAAATTGTGCGATGTGTTTATTGTGTTGTTATGATTCCGACATTCATGTATGAAGCAGGAAGCTGTTTTACTGTCAGAACATCGGTAATCAACACTTTCCTCCTTTGTTTAGTAGTCGGGAATGTCGTCAAATGCGCGCTGTGTCAATCGTCTACTATTTAGGAAATGAATCATGAAACAGCCAGCCCTTGCATTAGCCTAATCACAAAATGAACAAACGTCATGGGTTTTTGGAACAAATTAATCACGGTGGAAATGATAGCTGCGTTTCCCTGCGTTGCGATCATCGGGTCTTTCATAATCAGCATTCATCCATTTCAACAAGAACATTTTACGAATAATTTTAAACGATTCCACGTATAACACGACATTCTGCTCGATTCTGACACCATGTCTGCAATTGGGACATTACTGTCGGACCTCTGCCGATTCTGTCCGCATCAAGAAGATTGCAAAGGGTTCTTCATCGAACTTAAACCTTCAAATGGTTCAGTACTATTATCACTCTGGCTCGAATGAGATGTTATAGATACCAGATCGCTCTTGTCAATGTTTCATAATTTTGCGTCAAATTGATTAGGAAGGAATATCTTTGAACGAAGTCAACCTCTTTCGTTCACCACCAATTAATTACTTGGTCAAACAATATGTCGGGCTCGTTTGGGAAAGTCGAAGAAATAATACACCCATGATTCTGATGTAAGAAGTCATTCTACGTAGTTATTACTAGGCTCCTATTACATTATAAGGAAGTGATATAGCCATAGCCTGGATTGACTGATTGATAGGTTTTCAAACCAGTGGACGTGACACGAAACAAGGCAGAGAATTATCAATTCATGCGATGGCTCCATATTGTCGCGCTGTGATGAAAAATAGTTGCCAGAAAACCATATGTAGTTTCAGGCTCAATAGATCTGAGATTAGAGCTCTATTGATGATGCTACCCAGTCAACATGCCCTTGTGGGCCCCAGCTGGGTTATCGGTGGGCTAGGTGGGCTCAGGTGGGCTTGGGCTAACGATGGGCTAACCACATGGGTCCCAACTGGGGAAAATGTGGGCATAGCATTTGGGAATAGGGGTTCGACGGTACTAACTCCCGATCAAACAATAATTTCTGGTAACCAATCACATTTTTGTTCATACCAGGCCTTGAACTAAACAATATAATGTACCCTTGGAAACACTTCTCAACCACATGGGACCACAGCGGGTCCCCAGTGGGCTAATGTGGGCTTCGGCTGCTGATGGGCTAACCACATGGACCCCGACTGGGGAAATGTGAGCATTGTATGCGGGAATTGCAGTTTGACGGTAGTAAATTATCGAACATTATATTCGGGTTATACCAATGACATGTTTGTTCATGCCAGGCTTTGAGCTCAACAGTATTATACGCCCTCGAAAACACTTCTTAACTACATGGGACCACAGCGGATACCAAGTGGGCTTATGTGGGCTTGGACAGCCGATGGGCTAGACAAATGTGCCCCAACTAGCGAAAATGTGGGCATCGTATGCGGGAACTGCAGTTTGACGGTAGTACATTCCAATCGAGCATTTCATTCGGGTTACCAATGACATGTGTGTTAAGGCCTATGACAGGCTTTAAACGTAACAGTAATACACGCCCTCGAAAACACTCCTCAACCACATGGGACCGTAGCGGGTACCAATTGGGCTCATATGGGATTGGGCTGCCGATGGGCTATACCACCTTTGCCCCAACGTTAGGGAAAATGTTAGCATTGCAGGCCTATGCAGGAATAGCAGTTAATTGACGGTAGTACATTCGATCCAATTGAACATTTTATTCGGGTTACCAATGACATGTTTTATTCATGCCAGGCTTCAAACTAAACAGTATTACACGCCCTCGAAAACACTTCTCTATCATATATGGGCCCACAGCGGTTACCAATTGGGCTCATATGGGCTTGGGCTGCCGATGGGCTAACCACATTTTGCCCTAACGTTTAACAGGGGAAATGTGGGCATTGCAGGCTCATGCGGGAATAGCAGTTTGACGCCGGGTATATATTCCAATCGAACATTTTATTCGGGTTACCAATGACATGTTTTGATTATGCCAGGTCTAAAACTGAACAAAGTAGTACATGCCCTCGAAAACAGTTCTATACACATAATGGGCCCACAGCGGGTACTCGTACCTCTGCAAATACTCGTCAAAAGCATGTACGACAACTGAACGAGGTACTGCAAGTGGGCTTGTGTGGGCTTGGGCTGCCTGGCGATGGCTGATGGGCTAACCACATGTGCCCCAACTGGGGACAATGTGGGCATCGTTCACAGGAATTTGAGTTTGAAGGTTGTAAATTCTAAACGATGGGCTAATCAGCCGCGAGTCCCAACTGGGGAGATATGGGCATACTACCGCATAGTGACCCATATTCATATATAATGTGCAGGGGAATCGACTGGGTTTGACAAGAATAAATTCCAATCAAACATTTTATTCACGTTAGGTTACTGATCAATTCTTCTTAGTTCTAATTGGCTCTGAATTAGGCAGTGTTGTATATGCCCGCCCATCAGGAAGACTGTCTAACCACAGCTACCAGCCTGAACCAGCCTGGTCCAACCACATGGGACCACAACGGGTAACAAATGGGCTATCCGCTATTCTAACGATGTGCTACATGGTTCCACTGTAGTATTATATCGACCTTAACGTTGATACAAAACTCAGTGCTTGGTCGCCTATTTTTTTCTATATTCGGAACGATTGTAGTTGTAGGCATTTTTCAGATTTGATTCTACATTGCTATGAACAGGTCACGTTATTATTTCTGTTCGCAAATCATAAGCCACAAATGTTTTGTTTTAGCCTAAATGGTTCCTGAAAAAAGGACTTTCGGTTGTGACTTGTTATTCGATTCGAACCGATGAAAAAGTCAACAACCTGCCAACCGCGAACGTTCGTGTACAGTATAGTGTAGCGGGCGGGATTTTGAGCGGGGCGTACGTACCTATGCTCATGAGTCATGCATGCATGAGTCATCAGGCGGCCTTGCAGGCCCGGCGCGCATGCACGACGCGACGTCAGTGCAGTGCAGTGCAGTTAGCTAGCTTCTCTCCGATCCTTCTTTCTTTCTCGAATTCGCGCTCATCATCGTTACATGTCAATCCTGACGAATCGTTAGCATCCCCGCTGAGTGAGTAAAGCTTTTGAATTCATATAACAGAAAGTTCCTATCGAATGTTAATATAACAGTATGTATCGTTCGTTGCATTCTAAGAGACATCGTGCAAGCAAGTTTGCAGTCCGATTATTCCTAAATTCTAGCCAACTGTACTTACAAAATACAAGTTCCAGTTCCATGTTGGCGCCAATTACGAATTGCTACGGAGCCTAACGTATTGTTGTATGAAAGATATTATGCCTAGGCTATTTCGAATGGCGGCAAGCCTATTTTACACAGGGGCTTCTACTGTTGTAGTTTTTTTCTCGAATACTATTACTAGACCTAGGCTAGGATGGGCCCAGTACTGATATACTGTAGGCCTAGAACGGGTATAGCCTAACAATAATAAAGGAATGTAGTACATTCTCAGGAAAAAACTAGGCTAGCCCTGTAGGCTATGTCTAAATTGCACAATCATGATTCATGGATCTGTATGTTAGTTGGTAGGCCTACTGCAAGTCTGCAACCAACTCCTCATCGGGATATAACTGTTGAACTCCAAGGTGGTTGGACACGGGGGAAAATGAAATCAATGATAATGGGCTCCCCTCACCAAAACAGATGGCTCAAGTGAACAATAGGTGACGGATCCCCACGCCGGAAAGTTTGCTTCCTGTACGCCGAAGATTTTAGCCTAGGCTCCGAAATTCCCTATACCACAGTGTGTTA